>KN480861.1:57435-80713 GCA_000787095.1 Periophthalmodon schlosseri
TGGATGTAGGAGGTCCGATCTTGTAATTATCCACCGTATCCACATGAAGCTGCACGACGTTTTTCCTCTTGATCACTGCACGACAAATACGCGGTTTGAAACAGTAACGGTATATAGTACGAATATAGCAGTAGCGGTATAAACAGCACTCATTCTTGTACCTGATATTTTATGAAACATCCCATCACACAACGTCGTCTTTGGCTTAACAGACACCATGAACTCCCCTTTGCCATTATTCACTTGCGCCACAACCTGTAAATACAAAAGTGTTCTCATTATTTATTTTTTTCAAACAATAATAAGGCATTTTATGTGTAAAAACTGTCAAAGTTGCACTATTTGTCAGGTTTAAAGGGCCAATATTACGCAAATTTGACTTTTGTGAGCTGTATGCCATGTTATAATGTTGTTTCCTCATCAAAAACATAATCCGAGTTGTGTTTTGTTTCATTCGCACATGTCTGTCTGCATCACCAAAGCTCAAAATGCTCTGTTCCACCTTGTGATGTCATGAAGCGGTAGTTTTCAATTTAACAGCTACGTTTTCAACTGTTCCACCTGTGATGTCATGAAGCGGTAGTTTTCAATTTAACAGCTACGTTTTCAATTTTGTTCTGTAGAGATTGGAAATTCCAGGGCTGAAATCATCCAAATGATTCCAGTGAAGGTGTGTGGAGTTTAAAAACACAGCGGAGCACTTCCTGTATTACCACATGACGTCACAAGGTGGAACAGAGTGTTTTCAGTTTGAAAGAAGAACTCAGCCTAAATCTGCAGGGTTTGTGAGTTAAACATGTGAATGAAACAAAACACGACTCCAGGTCTGTTTGTGATGAGGAAACAACATTATGACATAGCTAAAAAAATTGCGTAATACGGGCCCTTTAAATTTCTTGGCTCATTTTGTTGACATAAGAAATTACACAGGGGATTTTGGTTCTTACTTAGTAGTGTGAGCAAACTTACTTTAAAAAAAACAGACTTTTTTGTATTTAAACTTCAGTAACTTCATAACAATAACTAAAGCTTCTTGAAGTTACAATGTCCCGTTATTATTGTAAAATAAAATAATAAACTATCTTTAAGTGCAGACTTGGAGAATTGTGTTCCAGATGAAACCTTAAACGGGGACAAACTGACCAAAAAAATCTTGCCTTCATTTCCACAAACAGCATAAATAATATTACTCAGTAGCTTCGTTTGACTTTTACTTATCACCTATTTCCTACTTAAACTATAACATTTTTCCCTTTTCACCTCTAAGTCTAATTTTAAAACACCCCAATATCAAACCATTCCTAATCTGATCTGAAATTCCAGTGCATATTTGCAGTTTGGTGGATGCCGCGGGCCCTCACCTCTCCTCTGCGCATGTAGACGGTGAGGTAATGGCTCGTATCCGGACCGTATCGCGTCAGGCCGGAGTCGCCCGCGTACAGCAGCAGCCCTGTGGGACTCCTCGGACGGATATTTAACAACAGCTCAAAACTGGAGCCCAAGACGAACGTGTCATCTGTAAAACATCAGTGTCACATTCACGTTTTTATATTTTTGACAGAAAAGAAAGAAAACATCTGTTTCTCCCAGTTGTATTTCATCACATAGTAGAGATAAGCTCAGTGGTGGAAGGTAATGAAGTACAAGTATTAAAGTACTGTACTTAAGTAGACTTTTTAGGTATCTGTACTTTACTTAAGTACATTTTACAGTGGATACTTTTTAGTTTTACTTCACTACATTTGAGAGCAGTATCTGTACTTTCTACTCCACTATATTTCTGAACTGGACTGAAAAGTAAAAAGTACTTTTCACATGATTTGAGGGGTTATTTTTACCATGTTCGTGGAAACATCCTGACTTAAGTTTACGAGTTCAAGCTTCGGCTTTGAGCAAATAGAAATAAATACACAAAATTCGTGAGAAAAATTAAGAAATTGAGTCGTATTGTTACTGTTGATCAAAATATGTATCATTTTTTATCAATATCACTACATTTAACACTTAAATTAACAACACCTTTATCAATACTTTTACTTATACATTTTTAAACAGGTACTTAAATACTGTTAAGAAGTTTTTTTCATGTGATACTTTTACGTCTACTTTTACCTCTGCATCTGTACTTTTACTTAAGTAACAAAACTGAGTACCTCATCCACCGCTGCATGTACTTACTGACAATGACATGAGCCCCACTCCCTGAGAAATAGGCCCCCTTCTGGGTTTGTCCCTCAAAGCAGGGCCCGGCGCCGTGGTTGCCCGAGGGCTCGGTCATTGACGCTCCGTTCATTTTGAAATTTCGAATACAGCCAGACACACTGTGCTTGGGGAGAGCCTTTGTCTGAAATAAATAACGCAGATAGATCGATAGACAGACGGACAGACAGACAGATGAAAGCGACAAGTCTGTGCTAATCATATAAAACAATGCATCACAGAAGAAGAAGAAGTAACTTTTGGTACAGCGACAGTAGCTCAGTTCGTCCACTGATACGGAGGCTGGCGGTTCGAATCCCGCTCTCGACATTAACGTCATCGGTCGAGCGGTCAGACCCACGACCCACAGGTTGGCGGTGCGATTCTAGGTCCCACAGATTTACGCTGTCGTTAACCCACCTCGCCCCCAGTGTCTGCGTACGCTGGTGTGTGAGTGTGTGAGTGAACGGGTGAGCGGCTCCTTGATGTAAAACGCTTTGAGTGTCTTGAAGGTGGAAAAGCTTAAATACTTTTAAATACTACTATAAATACTTTTTAATTTGAGAAATACACCAAATGCATTGAAATTTTGGTGCTGGTCCAGCGGTTGCGAGCACAGACTGTATAAAGAAGTGGACTAAGGGAGTGTGACCTCACCCCCAGCGTTGAGCTCCAGCCAAACGAAGCTCAACGAGGCCGGAGCAGTTACAGCGGCCAATTTAGATATTTGGAATTCCGACCGCGAGTATCATAGCAACCAAAGAGCGAAGCTGCTGAAGGTAACGCCCCTTCTTGCTAAACCAGCGGGTACGGGCGCTTAGCAACGCTGTCATTCAAACCTGCTGCTAACGCTAACGGGAGCGACCTCGGGGAAAGAAGGCGCCTGATTTGTCTCTTATTAATGTTCACATCTTGAGTTACTGACACAATAGCGAAATAAAAACCATGTAGAGCAGGTCAATATGAACATTTTAAGACCAAAACGATGAGTCTGACAGCAGCAGTTACAGGTGGTGGTTGGTGTTTGCACGAGAGGTTGGTGGCGTTTGGTGAGGACGGATGGCACAGACTGACAACCTTTAAAATCCAACCTGCCCATTCTAAATGTTGTCTTGCGTTTTGCACCTTTAGCTGCTGGTGGAGTGACTCTGGGACACTGCCCAGGTAAACAGGAGACATAAACTGCTGCATGGACGTCAGCTCCGCGCTAGTCAGCTGACCATCCAGAGCCCGGATGCCGTCCACGACCAGCCGGAACTTCTTCTTCTCCAGACTAAACATGACCTGAGCAACACATTCTGAATCAGTACATCTCAATACTTTGCTTATTTGTTTTAGAAGAAATCAAAAGTACTGACCGAGTGCCACTTTCCGTCATTGTACTTCTCGCGGTTGAAGATCTCCTTCTCTTTGCCCACAGACAGCCTGATCCTGCCTTTGGACATGTACAGAGCGAGGTGAGCGCGCCCCCCTCTGGTGCCAGCGAAGAACAGCAGGCCCTCGTGAGATCGGGTCTTTACATCCAGAGAGAAGTGTGGTCTGGGGGAGACAAGAGTGGTTATTGTTTACAGAGTCCCTCCAGGGTTTAATGTAAGACTTGTTTATAACTTTTGAATGCTCCACATGATCAAATATAATGCCTCTTTCGCAACAATAACAACAACTACTTATACGAAACCAACTTTATGCTTTAATCTGGCGGACAATACAACGCCCAACATGAAAACTACACTTAAACTAGATCTATATAAACTACATAAATAGAATTACAAGATTTCAATGTTTGAATGCACATTGTTTATACAAGTGTAAGCGTAACAGTACTACAGTGTCTTTAAATTCACAATATTGGAGGAGTTTTGGGTCGTTCACTTGTTAGATCTAGATCCTTTACCTGTGACGTAACAAAAAGTGAAATTATAATAGTATACAGTAGATTGTTTGGAGAATCTTGAAAATAGTACATCAATCTAAGACTAATAAACAATATTCCTTCTCAAATACACAGTAAAATACATAGTAAATACTTTAAATTTAAATAGTATGGAATTCAACTTATATATTGTATTTTAACACATTTTTTACATGAGCTTAATGCTATTTGGATACATTGGTGCCACTGATGCACTTTAATAATCTGGTAATGAACATGTATAATCACACCAGCTCCTGTTTTTAATGTTTTAAATGGACCTATGTAGTTTATTTTGTTTGTTTTGTTTGTATTGTTCTAATGTTTTAAATGACCTATGTAGTTTATTTTGTTTGTTTTGTTTGTATTGTTCTGTATTTTAACAGGGCGCTCATGGAAACTCTCATTGGGCTCTCCCTGTATAAATAAATAAATAAAAATAGTTCACATTTAATATTGTGAATTCAAGTTTCTGTAACTGGAAGTAATTCAAAATGGCTCCAATTTTCACAGTAAACTAAAAATAGATTCTTTTTTCTCAAGGACAAACTATAAAGAATATATTTATAGGAGGGGACAAAGGCGTGTGTTGTCCCAGGCCCCAGGGTCTTAGGGGGCCCAGAATCGAACCCTCTTCCTATAAATTTATATTAGAGGGGGGCCCATGTGCAGCTTCTTGCCCCGGGCCCCCAATTTTCTGTCGACGGGCCTGTTCTCAACCTATCAAAGATGTTAATGAAATAAACTTGAAGGAGAGGGCCACGTCTCAACATTAAGCCGTCGCATCACATCACAGCCCCTCCTTACGTTGTATTAATAGAACTCGTGCAGTTAGAGTTGTCTGACCTGGGCTGCAGCACCTGTAGCGGGAGGCCGTAGGAGAGCCTGCTGACCGGCCCCCCGAGGCGATACGCGTGCGGGACGGTGGCTGGCGGAAAACACGTGGATACGCTCTCGTTCACCGTGCGCACCACGCCCTCCTAAAACAGCAAGATATACGGGCGTTACAACACAGCCCCCAAACGCTGCATAAATCATGGCCTTTGGAAAGAAACAGAAACAGAGAGTAAATCTGTCCCCTGTAAACCACAAACTGTGAACCACTTGATGAAAATGTAAGTATTCATGACAGGAAGAGTGTTATATGAAATACTATGGGTAAGTTATGTTTATATATATGTGTATGTATCCTTAAAGTAAACATATATATATATTTTTATAATGAAATAATGATGTTTTCTGGAAATAAAAAGCAACATTATATAATTTTACTCACTAAATTTCACTTTCACGTAGACATGCTTTGTGTTATTTTTTACATCGCTGACAAAGTGGGTGGTTTGACTAAACTGTAGTACTTTGCATTTGTAAACAGAAGACTTTATTTTCAGTGATTTCATCGAGAACTGGTTTTGTTAAAGGACTTTCGTAGCATAATGTGTACATTTTCATGAGTTGGGCTTAATAGAAACAGATGAATATATAATATGGTTTGTACGTTGGGGCATTGTGCTTGTGTACACACTTCAAACCGGAAAAAGAGTTCGCTACTCAATGTTTTTGTTAGTGAAATACAAATGAAATTGTGATTTAAGTAAACGTAGTTGGTGGGAAAACAAGGAGGGTGAATGACAGTTAGGTGTGAATGGGTTAAATCAATGAACGTGTGTTATTCAAGTGATTGTTAAGATGCACAAAACGGTGAAGACAAAAGTGATGGGATTTGACTGATTACGGCAGCCTTTTATTAGAAACATGACATCATTTCACAGAATAAACAAAACATTCATGTGCAATCTGCAATTATGTTAAAAAATGATTGGCGTTAGGTCCTGGTCGGCACCGGTCGCTCTGCTTCACCTCTGAAAATAATTGAGCAGAGAAACAACGTCAACAACACTTAAATCACAACTGAAACGGTAAAGTTTATTTCCAGGCGCATCTCCAGAAATTAGGCTAACACTAATCTTGTTATACCTGTACAAACATGTTCTGAAATGCATGGGATTCTTGTTTTAGTTTGTCAGTTGCTCCTGGTGTTGTTTACAAAGGGCACTGTGCACAGAATCCTGCTTTTTAAACATATATATCGCAAATATAACCGTATCGGGCTGCGGTGCTACAGTTAGTCAGTGTTTCTGGATCTGTCCCTATTCAAATAAATCAAATAAATAAGTAAAAATACTTGTCAGAAATCACAATTACATTTTTTCTCAAAATCGTGCAGCTGTTTTGGGCAATAATAATAGATTTCATGCTATACTAATTCCATGGGATGCACCTGGTAGTTCATCTTTGATACGGCTCCTAATGTTTGAAATCGGGCTTCAGTCAGTATATGATCATAACGCAACTGCATTTTATTGTTGCCAAGACGAGCGAATTCTCACTTTATTTGGCGAGCGGTCGAGCATGAGCTGGGCGGGGCTTTGAGCGCTGCAGACATCCAGAAGAACATCTCCGCTGATCGTGAACATGCTCAGATCTTCAGCTTTGTACAAGTTGTCCGGTCTGTATACGAAGAGTTCAAAGTATTAAGCGTGTGCTCTTGTATTTACCTTTTTACACCAAATGAGTGACCTTAAGGTAGGCTCACCGTCTCGTGTACAGGTTGGTAACGCAGCCTTTGAACTGGCCTCTACCCAGGACCACCGCGCCGTTCGTGTCTGCGACGTTCACGGTTCCACGCTGCTCCTGTCCTTCGTCCTCATCATCGATAAAGAGCACGACCCTATTAGAAAAACACATACATATAATCTCATTGTTTATCACAACTGTATTGACCTCATTCCGCCCCGCCCACTTTTTCCGTAAACGCAACTAAACCGCACTTTTTTTCATAGTTTGGCCGATTTATATGTGAAATATGTTTTTTTCTTCATTATTATGCATTTTTTGGCTGGTGCGACTTATACTCCGGTGCGACTTATACTCAGGAAAATACGCTAGTAGCACTTCCGGTTAAGTGGAAATCGCGTTATTTTCAATGGAGAATTTGGGAAAAGTTTTGGTGCTAAAATATTATATAAAGTCGGTTAGTTTGTGTCAGATGTTCAATGTTTATGTCCAACAACAAGTCAACACAGCACCGATTCTCTGGGAAGCTTCAAAACGGCTCCGTAGTCCCTATAGAACTTATTTGCTGTCAAGATCGGCAGCTCCGTACAAAAAAATACAAGCCAAATGACGATGGCGGCGCCCGCGGCAACTTCCGGAATAAGGTGAATAAGAACATGAAGATCAGATTTGAACGCTGCTAAACAAGAAGAGAATAAGAAAGTAAAATGATCTGATATTTTGTGTTTAGTTCAGAGCCGACACCTTTTGTTGTTCCTGTAACTGTTTATGTGTCGTTAATGTGACGGCTTTTGTACGTGACACTTGTTGCTATGCCGACAAGTTGGTCAGTTGCTGGTCTGTTTTGGAAACCGGCTCCGGAGAGTTGCGACTGCCATTGTTCTGCTCTCGTTTTGGCGTCGGTTACGGCCAACAGTCGCCCTTGTGTTCAGAAAATACCAACAGAAGAAATCTGACGTGTTTCCATACACCAGAACGCTACAACATAATCTATTCATTTAATTTTACCTGGCATTTTCTCTGGTGTTAACTAACACAGAAGCTACTAACAGGGTCACCTTTTTTTGACCAATGAGGCACATTGTTACTAAGAATCATGGGAAACCGACTGCCATGCCACTATACCAGACGCTTGATTCTCCGTCATGGTGCATTCTCAAAAGTAGCTAAATTGCGAATAGTAGGCAGAGACTGTAGAACTGTAAGGAAACAACTGCATGAGACTATCCCGGAGTTGTTTCTGTGACATGGTGCAATATCACAGTGGCGGAAAGAACTAAGTGGGCGGGGATAAAAGTTCAAAGTTCATGGTTTGAGATTAGATACAGGCCTTTTAACGTGTAACATTCAAACAACAGCTCTCTTACGTTTCTCCTCTTCTGGTGACGGTCAGGTAATGCCACTGTCCATCACCGTACTGCCTGTTGGAGCGCCATTTCTTGTTGTCGATCGCTAGCGTCACGTAGCCGTCCTCTAGCGCCAGATGCAGCCAATTAGCCTAAAAGACGACGATAAAAACATTTAAATTCCACGTAAACAGCCATTCACGTGAGATGAATGATACGGGACTAACTAGTTTTTTGTCTTGTAGAATGAGACCCTGGTTCTCGGTGCTTCTGAATCCAAGGGAGAGGGTCACGTCATTGTCCAGAGTGAAGCCTGCGAGGTCACCTGACAAGGAGTTGCCCATGTTCAGCTCAGCCTTACGAGCAATCTGCACAGAAGTCATTTATTACATTTATTTCTAAGCAAAATATACTGGTCACATTTCAAATTTCTATATTAAAAGTTAAAAGTTATATATATTTAGTCTACGTTTACACTTGCACACACACCACTTCATAATTGGGACTAAACCCGGAGCTAAACCTTGGATTAGACCAGGACTAGACCAAGGACTAGACCCAAACTTCCACCTGCTGGTCTCTTTAGAAATGTTATTGCTTTACTTAGAATTTTCCACAGTATGGCATTAAACTTATCCAGCTCAGTGGAGACAAACATTGACCACAAAGCCTAGTTACAGGTCAGATCTGTGGAGAGGTGAACGCACTCTCAGTTAGAAGGAAGGTATATTTTTTAGCACTATAAACCCTTGTATTGAATTAATGGTTTAATGCCATAGTGTGGAGCATTGCAGACAAAACAAAAATATCTCCATGTAGATGATCAAGATGTAAACATAAAAAGTACTGAAAACTTTTGGATATATACAATGGTTTGACTAAGTTTAAAGAGGGAGTATTTATATTTATTTATATTTCTATGAGGTTTAACTGCTAGCACATAACAGATTTAGATCCCCGTGTTAAATGTCATTGTTTTGAAAATGCTATATTCACCGAAAACACATATTAACATGTTTTATAAGTTTCACTTTTGTTTTTGATGTTTTTGAGTCTCCCCTCCCTTTGCTATAGGCTAAAAAAAAAACGATTTTGCATAATACTCCCTTCAGAGTGGTGACGATTTTGCATAATACTCCCTCTTCAATGGTAATAAATAAAACCAACAACTGTTTAAATGTTTTGCTGTGTGAACTAAATGTATATATTTTACCACAGACTTGTACTTTCTTACCATAGCTTCCTGAGGACATCCTTTGCTGACACCCACCGCCTCGTCAATGGGTTTGTATGTTTTTTCCAGCTTTAGATTTTTGACACAACCTTTGTATGGCTGTGCTGTGATGTTATGTCTGAGGAAAAAATATAATATAATAAAATATGGGTTTTATTCCCTGATGTGCACCACCTGTCAAAGGTTTGAACACACTTTCTCAATCATTTTTTCTTTGTTTACTACTTGTAGATACTGAAGACATCAAATATATGAAGCAAGATGTATGGAATTAGGTATGTAAGATTTTTTTTTTTTTTTTTTAATAACTCTATATATGTTTTTTGTTTGTTTTTTTTGTTTGTTGTTTTTTTTATTTTAGATTCAGATGCCTAAAAGTAGCCACACTTTGTCGACAGAGCTGTAAACCCTTGGCCTCCTCTCAGTACGCTTCATAATTAACATTTTGAAGAATCTAAATTCTATTACATTTCATTTACTACATTACATATGTTTCCGTACACAGATGTCATGCCCTCACTGAGAATCTACAATGTAAATAATCACGAAAATAAAGAAAAAAAAAATGAAAAAGTGTGTCCAAACGTCTGATTTCTGATAATGAACTCCTTTGGAGTATTTTTTCATACCTTTCTCGTATGTCCTGTGGGAGACCACCAATATAATATTCAGTAAAGTCGGTCAGGGTAAAGTCACCGTTAGCCTGGACCACATTTTGGGAAGCTAGGCGCACTGTGATGGTCCCTCTGGTGTGGAAAACAATGACGCCCTCTGCAAAATCATCCCTCTGAAAACAAAAGAGCGAAATGTTTCAGAATCAGAAAAATACTACTACGGTTGAAGTAAAAGAAAGATTCAATTCTGTCAACTGGACAAAAGATGCTATTTTTGTTAGGAAAGACAATCCTTCTTTGAACAGGAATGGGGCCTTAGACATCATCTATCTCCTATTTATAACTCCATCATAATCATTCAGGCCCCTAATGATCATAATCAGCAGGCACAGTGCACACTTAGTCTAGCTAACAAACAGTAACTGTAAGCAATAGTTGTGTTAGTTTCAGTGAAGTTAGCTCCTCTCTTCAGACAGATATAAGGCAGTGTCCGGCACTAATCTGACCAGAACTGAAGAAGCCGATTGGACGAGCAGGGAAACGTCTTCACTGCTACACCTTTTTGTCCAGTTGACAGATTTGAATTTTTCTTTTACTAAACTGGACAAAAAGCGCATCGATTATGACTGAAGTAATACATTTCAAAAAACATACAGGGAATAACTTGGTGTTGATGTATGTTGGCGCTCCTTTGAGGGAGTTACTTTGTAGCTTCAAAATACCCTTTTCAATCGTCACAGCAAAGTACTTATCCTAAATGTGCACAAAAAAAGAGTCAGTTATTACATGTGATACTGTAAAGAGTTACAGTTATTCTTTTAGCTTGATTTAATAAATACCTGAGTCCCCATGTAAAACAAAAGTCCATTTTCCGAGCGGCTATTGACGGAGAAGTCGATGATGATGTAAGTTCCTATTTTATTTAAGTACATTTTGGCATATCCGGTGCCCTCAAAGAAATCAGACGCGTCAGGAAGCACTTGCCTGTAGCATAATAAAATACATGTGAAATTTGTCATTTCAGAAATTAATCTTATATAATATAGCAGTGTATACTTTTTAGAGAATAAGAAGTTAAAATCCCTCACAATATTGAAATAAAAACTCTATCTTGAGGTTAAAATTATGAGAATAGGCTCTGTGCACAGCAGCATGCTAGCTAGCTCACTGTGTCTCAAAGCATAAAGTATAAAATAAACAACCAACCTTAAAATTAAAATTTATTGATGTGAAGACCACCTGATTGTTTTTAAATGCAGATTATTTCAGTTTGAGTTTGCAGTGTTATTTTAATATTTGTCATGCCTCAAAATTAGCATTAGCACGAGCATTAGCGTTAGCACTGAGACACAAACACCTCCCTTTCTAAACAAAGAAGCGTCCTCTGGTGACGTTTTCACCTCATTTGTTTAGTCTTTAACACGTGGTCAGAGACATCCACCTTCAAGTCACTGTCCACTGTCTTGTCGTGAAATATGTATTAATTTTAGCGCAACTCAGCAAAAACTACATCGAGATACAATTGGACAGAAAGTAGTGACGTTAGCGCTGAGGTTGCCAGGCGTTGTTGTGCACAGAGCCCATTAGGCCAGTCACAATAGTTACTATATCGACTTATCGTTCAATAAATGATAAATGGAACAATAATACTTGGGGGGAAATATTTACTAGTGGGATTTTTTTTCCAGTATGTTAAGATCTGAGCTGTAGAAAGTTGAAATAATAACTTCTATTACTCTTTATAGATACAAACAAATGATCTAAGTGTCTTACCGTTTGCATGGCGTCGTTGGGTTAACATTATATGCAGTTTGGAAGTTATAAAGGCTTATAGCTTTGTCATTGATGGAACCAAATTCAATGCAGCCTGTGTACATTGGGTAATTGAGAGAAGGTGGTGGCTAAGAATGAAAAAAAAAAATTGTTAACTCGTACAGTTCGAAATTAACATGATATGAACAGTGTTAAAGTGGTATCCTCCTACAGTGAAGTTGGTTGGGTATCCTCCCACATAGAAAACCACATCATCAGGGCTAAGGTCAAGGAGGTTCTTCTTCTCTTCTCCCTTTGCGCTATTTGTAATTACGTTTCCTGGCGGCGTTGCCATGATTTCTTTGTTGAGGGTCAGCTCTGCATCCTGGTACATTCTAAATCAAAATTCAGCCAAATTAGATTATTTTGTACATGTGTTTGTAAGTTTTTTTTGTTGTTTTGTTCAGTACAATTTGGTTTCTGTCTATATATTTGTAAGTGTAAAATGAGTAAGTCAAAGTACTACGCACAATACTCTAAATACACATCATATTTATGCCATATTTATGCATTTTGAGCTTTGGAGACGTAGACAGACTAATAATAAAGTGTTCAAACATGTGTGAATGAAACAAAACACAACTCCAGCTGTGTTTTTGAGGAGGTAACAGCGTTAGAACTTGTCTTAAAGCTCACAAGAGTCAGTTTTGTGTGATATAGGACCTTTAAACTGACTGAATACACTGGTAACTGAATGTGCACAAATGTTATTACAGACGTTTATAAAAGGGAGGCATTTGGGGTCATTACCTGCGAAGGATGGCCTGATCGAACCTGGACTGCTCCGGTACAGACTTGGTGATGTAGCCTGTCTTTATCTTATACTCCACTCCATTGAGTTTATACACACCATACAAGATGTTCTCCCTCAAAACCATGCCGATGTAGTTTTTAGAAGACTGTCAAAATGGGGAGAGGCAGAAATGTTTGCATTAGAACGAGTCGAGTAATTTTACTTTTCGTCAGTGGATACTTAAGTGGATACTTTTTACTATTACTTTGCTAAATTTGAGAGTAGGTATCTGTGCTTTCTACTCCACTACATTTTTGAACTGGAATGAAAAGTAAAAGTATTTTTTCGTTCGTAGTTTGAGCAAACAGCTGGGAAAAAACGACTGATTCAATTGTTTCTGATGAACAAAGTACAGCAAAAATTTGAAGCTTCGTTAGATCTGAAAATATGTCAGAAATACCTTTACTTTTTACTCTTTAAATACATCTTTAAACAGGTACTTTAATACTTTTAAGTAAGATTTAAGTCGATTTTTCATGTGATACTTTTACCTCTGTATCTGTACTTTTACTTAAGTTACAAAATTGAGCACTTCATCCACCGCTGAGTTTAACATTAGGCTAACTGAAAATTCTAAATATGATGACACAACCCCGAGCTCTGTATAATTTGCAAATATGTAGGTATGATATAATTTAGAAGTAGATGTAATACCGGAGAGTGACAGCGGTGAAATTTTCTTGACAAAAATGGGGATTGTAAACAACATGCATTTTGGGAAACTGATTTTTCTGATATTTTTCTGCAAACGCCAGTGCTCTATCTGATCCCACAGACTTACATCTCTACTGCCGAGGTACATCACGAACATATCTTCGCTCCCTCTGATCTGCCTGCGTCTGCGGTTGCCGTCCCCTCCTCGCGACGGCCTTTGCAGCTGCAGAGACAGTGTGGTGTAGGCCCTCAGGTCGTCCAGATCCTTCGGCGCACGCAGCTCCACGTACCCATCTCCACTGAACTTCATGGGGATACCGACCTGCAGGCAAAATTAAGGAGTGTTAAAGTGCATGTGACAGGTTAGACCGCTCGTTTCACTGTTACTTTTGGTCGGACACGGACAGCAGATGTGTGAGGTAAATCCAAACGAGGGCTAAAACATCACCAGAGATGATTAGACTAATAAAAATAAACTGTAATTGTAAACGGTCACATTTTTATACAGCGCTTTTCCAGTTTCAAGACACTCAAAGTTCTTTACGTCAAGGAACCACTCACTCATTCACGCACACATTCATACACCAATGTACGCAAACAATGGGGGCGAGGCGGGTTAAGTGTCTTGCCCAAGGACACGACACCCCAACGACAGCATTCATCTGTGGGAGCTGGAATTAGGGACTTAATTAGTTTAAAATGAATGCTTAAACTGTCAAAACATGGCTTCCTCGTGCGTAAATTTTGGATGGCGCTTTCTGTGTTGAGGTATTCCGTTTAAAAACTCACTACTACCTCATATATTTTTGTCATTTTCTTTTCAATTCAAAGTTTCGTGACACTTAACTGATGCGTGATAAATATTTACCGCAGCTACTATCACTACACCAGACCAACTGAACATGAGAACCCGTCTTTAAGGTGAAAAGTGCATGTAGTTCTGACCCTGTTGGCAGCATCTCGGGCCTGTTCAATAAGATCTTTGATTTTCCTGATGTTCTCTGTGATGTTGCTGAGCGGTGACAGGTCCATGGTGAGGTTTTCCACTTCTGAGATTTTGTCGGTGAGTGTTGGTATCGTATTTAACAAGTTCTTCACTGAAAGACAAAGGCAGACACATTAAATGGTTCACAGTGAGAAGATGGACTTAAATTTTTAGTAGGAAATGAAAATTATTAATAACGACTAAGTAAAAATTTAAGTCAGCAGGATAAATTAAATATATTATATGATTTTTTTTTGGTTCCTTCACACATGTTTACCACACAAACCCTGCAGATTTAGGCTGAGTTCTTCTCTAACAGAAAACACTCTGTTCCACCTTGTGATGTCATGTGGTAATACAGGAAGTGCTCCACTGTGTTTTTAAACTTCATGGCTATTCACTAGAATCAATTGGATGATTTCAGCCCTGGAATTACAAATCTCTACTGAACTAAAGGTAAAAGGTAGCGGTTAACTTGAAAACTACCACTTCATGACATCACAAGGTGGAACAGAGCATTTTTGAGCTTTGGAGATGTAGACAGACTAATAATAAAGTGTTACTCAAACATGTGTGAATGAAATAAAACACAACTCCAGGTCTGTTTTTGATGAGGTAACAACATTTTTACATGGTTTGAAGCTCACAAGAGTCAGTTTCGTGCAATATAGGACCTTAGAATACTATACTTAGGGAAAGTACCTGACTTGTCCACATCATCCAGGAGACCGCTGCTGTTGGGGTCCACGGGGGAGATGTTGATCTTGCCCAGCTCCTTTTGGATTTCGTCCACTCTGTCCAGCGCGTTCTTGGCCGTGTCATTGGCCGCTGCAGCTTTCCTCTTTGCTTCTTCTAACATTTTAGCAATCTCATCTGAACACCACAAATACAAAATAAATCGTTTATACTAAAGCTTTGAAGGCTATAAATCCTCACAATCCCATATTCCCACAGTCTACCTCTATTGATGTCCTTTAAACTGTTTTGAGCATCCAGAAGATCGTTTTGAAGAGTTTTCTTTTTTCTCTCAGCTTGATTCAGACGTTTCTTCAGAGCAGCGATGTCATCAACCGTAGCTACCGACATAAAACTGCACTTAATATTTCCACGTTTAATCAGAATTTACTGTCAAACTTTCAAACTATTGGGATTTTATACCATTCAGTTTGTCTTCGGCGTCCTTCGCGTCAGCCAGAAGGTCTTTACTCGTATCTTTGAGGTCCATTGCTCTTTCCGTTAACTTCTGATCATTCACGTTCTGAAAATCAAAAGAGTTATTACAATCTAGATTTTTTTAGCTCTAGTGTGTGTTGAATAACTGTGACTTTTGATGCCATAAAAAGAAGCTAGTTTGTTTCATAAAATTAAAAAGAAAATTACCCAAAAAGCAAAATTGTATATTATGGTCTATACATGGAGTTAAAACGATTAACTGAGATTCAGGAGCAGGATCACGCCTCAACCTGCTCCTCCTCCTCTCCAATGAACCAAAGCTGTCCTCAACCACACCTCTAACTACTCAGAAGCCCTTTTTATACAAGCCTATCCCAGCGGCACCGTCTATCTCCGCTCTCTCCACCCCTCCCTCCCACCGTATGTCTCTTGTTCATCTTTCAGCCTGAAGACCTCACGATCTACAAAGACGGGAGGTTCTGAATCGGCTGGGCTAACCTCCTGAGACCGATCCTGAGTCTCTCCCCAGCCTCCACATCTATCCATATCATCAATAAATATCTTTATCGTGTACCATTGTTGTGACGTGGTTCTTGATAGCGAATGTATTTGCAAGTTGTATGCAGTTTTAATTTAAACATTGACTTACATTCAGTGCATTTTGCGCTGCCTCTTTAGCCTCGTTAGCCGCGGCCTCTGCAGCTTTGACGGCCTCCGTGATGTTCTTGTATGCGTCGATAGCGTCTTTGGCATTGCGCACTTCGGCCCTGTCACTGGCATTCTTCACTGCACTGTTTGACACGACAGCAAAAAAACATTCGTATTTACTTTAAAGATCCTGTGTTACGCAAAATGGACTCTTGTGAGGTTTCAGTCACGTTAGAATGTCGTTAAATCCTCAGAAACACACCTGGAGTTGTGTTTTTTTTCATTCACACATGTTTGAGTAACTCTTTATAATTAGTGTGTCTACATCTCCAAAGATCAAAATGTTCCGTTCCACCTTGTGATGTCATGTAGCGGTAGTTTTCAAGTTAAATGCTACCTTTTTACCTTTAGTTCAGTAGAGATTGGAAATTCCAGGGCTGAAATCATCCAAATGATTCTAGTGAAGGCGTATGGAGTTTAAAAACACACTTCCTGTATTACCACATGACATCACAAAGTGGAGTGTTTTCTGTTATTACCACAGACATCACAAAGTGGAGTGTTTTCTGTTTGAGAGAAGAACTCAGCCTAAATATGCAGGGTCTGTGTGTTAAACGTGTGAAAGAAACAAAACACAACTCCAGATATGTTTGTAATGAGGAAAAAACATTATAACATAGATCAGAAAATGATGTAATATGGGCCCTTTAACTGTCTTGTATTTCACCACAAACTTATACTTACTCCTCAAGCTCTTTTGCCATCCTGGCGAGTTTTTTCGCATGTTCTTCTGCTTTGATCACAATGTCTTCTTGGGCTGCGGCTTTGGTGAGATCGTTCACTTTCTTGGTCAGGTCAGTTTTAGCGCCATCGAGCTGCGCAGCTAACTGTTCGTACTCCTGCAAAACACGAGACAAAAGCTGAATAAAGACACGAGACCTGACCTCATATTCCTCTGTGTACAAAGACTAAAAATGCAGATTGTTATCAGCAGTGGGAGGCTTGTAAGGACACGCACGCCTACGAGAGTGCAACTGGAAACAGGTGAGAGGTAGAAAATGAAGGGCTTCCATTGTATTACTGTATACAAATGACTTAATTCAAGCTCTATTAAAGGTTCTACTTTACGCAAAACTGACTCTTTAAGCTTTAAACCATGTTATAATGTTGTTACCTCATCGAAAACATACCTGGAGTTGTGTTTTGTTTCATTCACACACGTCTGAGTAATTATTATTAGCCTGTCTACATCTCCAATGCTCAAAATGCTCTGTTCCACCTTGTGATGTCATGTAGTGGTAGTTCTCAAGTTAACTTAGCTACTTTTTACCTTTAGTTCAGTAGAGGTTGGAAATTCCAGAGCTGAAATCATCCAAATGATTCTAGCGAAGGTGTGTGGAGTTTAATAACAGATTGAAGGACTTATTGCGCTACCACATGACATCACAAGGTGGAACAGAGTACATGACATCACAAGGTGGAACAGAGTGTTTTCTGTTTGAGAGAAGAACTTAGTGTGAATCTGCAGAGTTTGTGTGTTAAACATGTGTGAATGAAACAAAACTCAACTCCAGGTCTACAACTCAACAACATTAATAACACAGATCAGAAAACAGCGTAATATGGGCCCTTTAATACTTTTGGGTCATAAGATTTACCATTTTGCTGTCCGTTAGCATGTTCACCATATCCTCAGTCTTTTGTAGCTCATTTTCGGCCATGTCCATTTGATCTTGTATAGTCTTCCTCTCCTTTTTCAAATCCTCGATGCGTTTCTGTAGGGGAAAAGTAACAGTTGCAATGAATATGCCTCCACTGTCTTTTCTGAAACTGACATTGATAAACAAGCGTAGAAATGTAATGGCACAATATAAAAAGTTATATCCGAAACTAATAAAAATAAGTAAAAATTTGATTTGAGGAATTTTCATGAAATGTACAAGAAAATTCACAATATTTTTAAAGCAGGCCTATTCTGCAAAATCAACTTTTCAAAGCTTTGAACCAGGTTTTAGTTGTTTCCTTCTCATTTACCCTCTCGAAGTGGAATGGATTCGTGCATGTTTGAACAATTTTTAAACGCTTATTTTCAAGACGCTATATCGCCGATCAATCCCCGGCACACGCCCACTCTCTGTACTTTGTTCTTCAATTTTATTTTCTTAATCGATGATACACATAGGATTTGGCAGCTTCGCATAGTCATTTTGGTACAAATGAAAAAAAAAAACCTTAATAAAATACTCCGTGACTAATGTTAAGATGTCGTCTGAAGCCTAAACATTATAAACACAATTAACCAAATAACATGTTCTACTTTGTTATTAAATACAGTATCATTACCTTCAGGTCTTCCAGTTCTTTAGCGCTGAGGTCATTTTGGGATGTGGCTTGTTTCACGCGCTCTTCGGCCTTTTTCAGAGCATCCTCCAGGTCTTTGAGTTTCTCCGCGAAGTTATTTAGCTGCGACTTCAGTTTCTTTGCAGTCGCCTCATTCTGGTCACACCGATCGCTCACGTTTGTTTTGATGTAGTCCAGCACTATAGTGAAAAAATATGTATCGCATCATTTTGTCTGTGTCCTTTCGTCCGGATAGATTCGAACGCAAAAGAAAAATGTCAAAGTTTTAAGAGTGAATCCGTTTAACAACTCATCCAAGTGGATTCCTCAGATCTGACACGGTTTCTGGAGCTAACTACGCAAAAAAACCAAACAAACAAAGGTAACAGAGGTTTTTCTGACTATAGAACAGCGCCCTCTGCCTGTCAGATCCTCTCACTCTTTAACGCAGTTTAAGACTAGACTGAAAACCCACCTCTTCTCCCTGGCATTTAACACTAGCTACACAGGATATCTTGGTGTTTTATTGTTCTTTCCTTATGCATTCTATTATCTGTAAATATATTTTTTTAAGAAACACTTTGGTCAGCTGAAAAGTGCTATATAAATACACTTGAACTGATTTGAATTGGATTAAATAACGCACCCTCGTTGTCTGCAATAAGGAGTATCTGTTCTTATTTCAATGGACATATACTTAGTTTCCGTGTAGTTAGCTCTTCCCTTCAGACACATTTAAGGGAGCGACTTACAGAACCCGGTCAGAACTAAAGAAGATACTTAAATCGACAAACGGCAAAACGTATTCGCTTAAAAAACTTTGCCCAGCTGACAAGAATTAAATTGCTGTTGTATCATCCGCAAAAAGCATATCAGGCTTTAGGGGCAATTTCACGCTTACGTTTTCTGGCTTCTTCTCTTTCAGTCTCAGCCGCTGTTTTCTGAGGAGTGAAGTCCCTCTGTCCCATCTCCTTCACCATTCGCTCCGCTTCTTCTAATAATTTGGCGAGGTTTTCATTCGATGGGCGATCGCCGCTTGTTCCCGTTTCTCGCAGCTGGTCAAGCAGGGCTGTAAAGATGTGAGCGTATTAGCTTAAAAATCTTGACTTCTGGTTGAATTAACTGTTTAGAATAATTTACCTTGAATTTTCTTAAGCATATTTTTGATATCTGTATCCAGGGTCTTTGCTCTTTTGTGCGTCTTGTCGATTTCTACCATTGCTTGGTCTGTGGCTGATGAGGTGTCTCTTGCCTAAATAAAAGTACATTTAAATAACGTAGTCTACATATTTTCTTCGCTGATTTCGGCGTTTTCAGGGTCTTACCTTGTCTTTAAGGCGGCCGATGTCGTCTTCCAGAGTGTTCATGTCGTCCTCCAGCTGGGTGATTCTGGACTTTTGGTTGTTTACTGAGCTGCTGTATTTGTTCACTAGAATCTGTAACACGCACACAGTGAATTTAAATATTTTTTGTGATGAATGTGAATGTGAATAACAGAAAAATAGAAACAACAACATATACGAAATTTCCTGAACACTGGTTCCAAAGTGTTAGCTTATAACCAGTGTCATAACAACGCTAAATATTGCTCCTATTTAACCTTGTTACAGCCACTTTCACTGTTTTTCTTTCTCTGTTAAATTTCTCAGATGCTTTAGATGCTATGAAATAAATCCCCTTTTTCAGATTAAACATAAAAATATTAGTAAATTGTTAAGTAAAAGATCAAGGATAACAAGAATAACATTAAGAATTTAGAAGAATTGGAGCAACACTACAAAAGACTGATGGCAGCGCTTGGTTTTAAAGCAGATTATTTCTGCAAAATTGACTTTTCAGAGCTTTTAACCATGTTATAGTTGTTTCCCCTTCTCATTTACCCTCTCGAAGTTGTTTCTGGAGTGATTCGTGCATGTTTAAACAATCTTTAATCGCTTATTTTCAAGATGCCATATTACCGATAAATCACCGTTTTCAATTCGTGCATTTTGAACAATCTTTAATCGCTTATTTTCAAGATGCCATATTACCGATAAATCACCGTTTTCACCGTCACCGGCACACGCCCACTACTTTGTATTTACTTCACTCTTCAATTTTATTTTCTTAATCGATGATACATGTAGGATTCAACAGCGTAGCGTAGTCATTTTGGTACCGACAGCTACACGGCGCTTTGTTGTGATGACGTTTACGGCGACGTCAGCTCCCATTGGGCACCGCAGTTTTCTAACGCGGAACTCAGCGGACTTGTTTCTTTTATTAAGTCGTTTCAGATGAATATTGTGATTTAAAATGTGCAAATTATAACACAATGATCCACGGGCGTCATGGATTATAACTTTAAAGCAGACGCAAGCACAATAGGTCTGATTTAAATGGATGACAACAGCGGCCTAAGAGAAAAGACGAGTTGACAGGACCCATATACAGTTGTGTAATTACCCGTGTTTGTACAGGGCCTGAAGGATGTGGCGTGTTTTCATATCAGCGCAAATCTGGAATGTTTTTCTAAGCAAAATCGTCCCCCAGAAACCATATGACATGTATTTGAAGCGCAGGGTCTTCAAAGAGTTGTAGGGTTTTACCTTAGTGTCTGCTATCGCCTTCTCGAGCTTTTTCAGCCTCTCGTTGGCAGATGAACTCGCGCTGGCATTTTCCAACAAAGTTTTGATTCTTTGCAGTTCGTAGTCCAGCTTTTCCAAGTCGTTCAGCAAAGTCAGAGCACAGTTATCACACTCTGAAATGGAATAAATATTAGTCAAATTTACATAAAAATAAATAACATTCGTACCTGTTGTTGTTTTGTTTTTTTGTTTACCTTTGCACTCGTCGTCTGTGTTAGTATCTCCTGGCTCCAGCGTATTCTTACAGACTGCAGACATTTGAAACATTAAAATTTAGTGAATTTATTATTATATTTACATTTTTTTGTACATACTCTTTACTATTTAGTATTATAGACGCCGCATAAGTTAGCTATCAAAGGCAGAATCAGTTTCCTTACTTCCAGTCCTGGGGTCACAGTTGTTCCCGTTGCCGTTGCAGTTGCAAGGACGACATCTTCCCCCGGGAGTCATCGGGTCGCCATAGAAACCGGGAGAACACCTACGGAAACGGTTTGACGAAATAAACGCAAATTAACACGCGTAACATTCAGTATCCGGGATTGTTTTCGCCGTACGGGCAAACACCTCACCTCTCGCATCTTTCGCCAGTGTAACCGAGTTTACACAGGCACCTGACCCCGCCGCTGACCTCCTGACAGCCCACAGCGAAACTACAGAAAAATGAAATGAATGAGCGAACGAACAAGCAAATAAATAAATAAATAAATGAAGTTGTTCGTCGTCTACCTGTTGGTGGACACGCTGAAGGGGCAAGGGCAAACCGTACATGTTCTTTGAGACGGGTTTCCATAGTAACCTTCTTTGCAGCGTTCACATCTGTCTCCAGCCGTGTTGTATTGACAGTTCTAAAAAAAAAAAAACAAAAAAAAAACAAAACGCAAAAAATGGAATCAAGATGTTTAAATTATCACCTTTTTTCAGTGAAAGTTTTTCGTAACATCAACACGTTACGTTGCATAACAGAAAAGCACTACCTCATATCAAATCAACGAAATGAATGAGATGTTGAAATAGCTGATCGCCGCGGGGCCTAGACTCTGACTAAACAGTCGCTCAGACACCGTGCCCTGCCTAAAGAGCGCACCAGAGGTTATAATGCACAGTCATGTACACGGGGGTCTTACCAGGCACCTCCCCGTTTTGTCCTCGCACTCGGTGGCTAAGCCGTTACAGCTGCATGGAACACACTGGCCCAGGTACGGTCCACTGCCATCTCTGAAGAAACCGGGGGCGCATTTCTAAAAGAAAAGAAGGAACGCGTACAGTTTAAAGGATGTATTACATTATAGAATAGATTTAAACAGAGAACTTTATCAAAAAACAGTACATGTAATAGTAGAAAAAGCAGAAAAATTGTTCCCTGTATAAACTGGACTCCAGGAAGAGCAGCCTTTGCATTTGTAGAGATTACTGGGCATCCTTAAACAAATACTTAAAAAAAAAAAAAACAACTATTTAATTAATTTCATCATGATATCGCAAGATGTTAAGTTCTCTTCATTTAAAACAAGAATGTAAATCCATCCACCAGACAGTAGTTTGTTCAACACTCCTCCACGCCTTGGTTTGAACTTTGCTTTCAGAGATAAGGCAGCGTGTTCTTCTAAGATATTCCTACACCATAAAAACCCAGTCATGTTTTTACCTGAATCTGACCGCTGGCATCGCTTTCATTCAGACTGGGATACTGCACGCTCTGCCCCGTGTCCTGACGCGAGGGGAACAGCCACCACCAAGACGAGCTCTGGTCATTCACTGTCGGAAACTGGACCCTCTGTTCCCATGTTTCCTGATGCCGGCTGTAGCGACCCCCCCTCTCCCCCGGCTCCAAGGGCCTGTGTCCGGCGCCGCATAGTCCGAGTAGCATCCACCAAACGCAAACCGCTATCCCTCGTTGTTTATCCATGCTCAGTTCGAATGATATTGGCCTCCGCTACAATGTGTCGGCTTAAAAAACTCTCCCCGGAGCAGAGGACACACCCATTGACCGCGGTACCTGAGTTGTATCCAGTCAGCGCGATGACAAGCGTTCACTCGCTCCTCCTTTACCTCTGACACACCAGACGCTTTCGTACAATTGCTCAAGGTGAATACAATTGAAGCTGGGGGCCCGTGACATGCTCTCACAGGAACTGCAGTGAATACATAGCATTACGCTGTGACTGTTGTCTTTGCTTATAGCGGCAAGGGCGTGTGTTTGTATAAAATAATCCTTTGTGTGAGTGCAAGAATACAACCATATCTGAGTTTAGAAATAATAATATTAAAGGGAAAGGACCAAATTCAAACGTTAAAGGTTCTGTATTACACAAAATGGATTCTTAAGTCATGTTATGATGCTGTTACCGCCTCAAAAACACA
>KN480868.1:4086-22365 GCA_000787095.1 Periophthalmodon schlosseri
TAGAGACAGACCCATATATCGGTTGGCTGATATATGGCGCTGATATTTGCACCTTTTAGCCCATCAGATATCAGCCTTTAATCTCCAGCAGAGACCGATATTTTGTTTTGGCCGACCTGCTGCCTAAAGAGTACACACAAAGCTTTATTTGAACACTTCAGGTGTAAAGCGAAAACTGCAGAAAACGTAACGACACAGCTTTGTTATAGGTTTGAAGTAAGAAAGGGGCTGTGGGTGAGTTTGTAGTAAATTTACGTTACATAAATTAGGGAAAATGATCTAAATCTGACCCACATATCGGTCCAAAAATATCAGCAGAGATTATCGGCCACTGGCTGCTCTGGAATCTAAACAATCAGTCGATCTCTGCTCTCATTCAATGTTTTTTTTCTTTATTTTTACTACTTTCTACATTTTATACACATACAGAAGACATCAGATATATGAAGTAAGATGTATGGAATTATGTAGCAAAGAAAAAAGGTTAAATAACTCTACTTTTTTAAAATATATTTTTATACTTAACTTTTTTCTGAGAGGGTGAGTCTAAACTTTTGACTGTAGCGTAGGTCAAACTGAGCATTTTGAATAATTCACTTTATTGTTTATCTGTTATCCTCTGCTTTGTTTCAACATGCGGCTCTCTGTGATATGCAACAAATCATACACAGGACTAAAGTAGTTGTAAAACTCAACATGGTACCAGGATTTGATAACAAAAGTGAGGTTAGGTTGCACAGTCTTTTTAATGTACAGGGTGTCCATAGTCCAAGTCTCTTTACAATTAAAAAAATGTATTACAAAGGCAGTTGATCAGATATATTAATCAGACTTGTTCTAGTTTTTGACCTCATTTAATCCACCTCTATATGGGCTCCATTAGTGGCACGAGGCACATCAAGATGGGATTGGATTTCTCGCCATGTTTCGCTGTAGCAGAGCCTCATCAATGCTTCAATCATATCTGTATCTTTGGCTTTAGTTCAGTAATGTCCCGTTTCTTTGTCCAATACACGACATCTTTAACGCAGCCCCATAAAACCCATGATCCACACTGTGCTTCTCTTGAGGAGGAGACATTTCTTAGGGGTTCATTCAAAAGGTGCCACTTTAATCAACAGGATCTACAAAAATGCAGTGTGATTAAAAACGTTTCTAATTAATATATCTTTATATATCAATTGCCTTTGTATTTAAATTTTAAAATTGTAAAGAGATTTTATGGACACCCTGTATTTTGTAAAACTAATTATATACTTCTTACTTCGTGGGATAAAAATCTTGAACCCATCGATTTTTCCAAGAGGCAGTGACCAGCCCAGACGCAGGGAGAACAACCCCTCCTCGATCACACGGAAGTTTGACACCTGAGGTAAAGACGCTGGAAAGAAAAGGAATCATTTCGTAAAAGTAAAACGTTTTTAAAAGGGAAATATTTAATAAGGTGTTGACAAAAGTAAAAAAAAAAACGCCTTACTTGTCTGAACTGGGATGGTGACTGCGTCTCCGATGAGGCTGGGGTAGATGGCGTAAACAGTGAGGGAGTAGTCTGTCTTAGGACTCAGCTCCGTCACTTGAACTGTGCTGACGTCTGCCTTTAAATCAATCTGATAAACAGGAAAACAATATAAAAAAATACGGCACCCGGAGTCGGCTGCAGAGCAAATACAGAATAATAAAACATAAGGCTGAAGATAAAACTCTGTTCAATTGTTTCCCCGAGTCCGTATCTTTGATCCCTCCAGTCGTTACAACAGAGTATTTAAATGTAAGAAAACAATTCTAATTAATATATCTTATCGATTGGCTTTGTATTTAAATTTTAAAATTGTAAAGAGATTTTATGGACACCCTGTATTTTGTAAAACTAATTATATACTTCTTACTTCGTGGGATAAAAATCTTGAACCCATCGATTTTTCCAAGAGGCAGTGACCAGCCCAGACGCAGGGAGAACAACCCCTCCTCGATCACACGGAAGTTTGACACCTGAGGTAAAGACGCTGGAAAGAAAAGGAATCATTTCGTAAAAGTAAAACGTTTTTAAAAGGGAAATATTTAATAAGGTGTTGACAAAAGTAAAAAAAAAAACGCCTTACTTGTCTGAACTGGGATGGTGACTGCGTCTCCGATGAGGCTGGGGTAGATGGCGTAAACAGTGAGGGAGTAGTCTGTCTTAGGACTCAGCTCCGTCACTTGAACTGTGCTGACGTCTGCCTTTAAATCAATCTGATAAACAGGAAAACAATATAAAAAAATACGGCACCCGGAGTCGGCTGCAGAGCAAATACAGAATAATAAAACATAAGGCTGAAGATAAAAGTAGGAGCAAGAAATATAGGCCCATAAGTGTTTTAGCCCCTCTGCACACTCATAAACTACCACTATCTGTTGTATTTATAATTGCAGTGAGGTTGGTGTTTTTGGGTTAGGCACAAGCCAATACTGAAATACTCGTTAATGATTATCACAACCAAAATAATTGCAGTTGGTAAATAGTGTAAATAGTAATATAGCGTTTTTCCCCCTTCAAGCCGCCTTCAAAGAACCACTCACCCATTCACACACACATTCATACATCAGTGTACACAGACACTGGGGGCGAGGTGGGTTAAGTGTCTTGCCCAAGGACACAACGATAATAGTCATTTGTGGGAGCTGGAATCGCACCGCTAACCTGTGGGTCAGTGGATCTGACCGCTCAACCAATGGTGTTTATGTTCAGAGCGGGATTCCAACCACCAACCTTTGGATCAGTGGATAAACACTACCACCTGAGCTACTGTCAGTTAACATGAGGAAACAACATTATAACATAGATTAGAAAATAAGCGTAATATGGGCCCTTTAAAGCTACCATCTGTAATTAGATTGGCCGAACCGCTCCTGTTGTATTCTCACACGTCACCACTAGATGCTATCTATGTTACTGCTGTCTGATAGTGCGCCAGGTTTGGCCTGACAGAAGAAGAACAAAGGCCAGGTGAGGGGAGGGGGAACAGGTTTCACATCTGCCACCTACACGTAAAAAAAATCTAATAAACTTACAGATTGTATCTTTAAAGGGCCCATACTAGTCTATGTTGGGATCTATATTATAATGATTTCTCATCAAAAACACACCTGGAGTTGTGTTTTGTTTTATTTACACGTTTAACACACAAAACCTGTATTCTATGTTGGGATCTATGTTATAATGATTTCTCGTCAAAAACACACCTGGAGTTGTGTTTTGTTTCATTCACACATGTTTAACACACAAACCCTGTATATTTAGGCTGAGAAAAAACACTCTGTTCCACCTTGTGATGTCATATGGTAATACAGGAAGTGCTCCACTGTGTTTTTAAACTCCATACACTGTCACTAGAATCATTTGGATGATTTCAGCCCTGGAATTTCCTATGTCTACTAAACTAAAGGTAAAAGGAGCTGTTAACTTAAAAACTACCACTTCGTGACATCACAAGGTGGAACAGAGCATTTTGAGCTTTGGAGATGTAGACAGACTAATAATAAAGTGTTACTCAAACATGTGTGAATGAAACAAAACACAACTCCAGGTATGTTTTTGGGGAGGTAACAACATTATAACATGACATAAAGCTCACAGAGTCAATTTTGCGTAGCATAGGAACTTGAATCATGAACAGAAACTGAATAGCCTCTTTAGTAAAAGGTTGAACACACGTCTTACGCAAGTTAAAACGACCCCTCTGTCTGTACCTGTCTCTGGAGAGAGTGCAGGGGCTGTCTTCTGGAGCTGAGGGGAGTGACCAGGAGCCTGTATCCGGTCACGTCTCCAGTGGCAGGAGTCCAGCTCAGTCTGAAGGAGTTATGGTTCACCTCCCTGATCTGAAAATCCCTCGGACCCACCACCGGCTGCTCCACTGCAATAAACACATCACATTATAGCATTTTAGCATATAGCATGTAGGATTTTAGTGTGTTTAATGCTTTTTCTACGCTCTGAACGATACTATATAGTCAACACCTAAAATAATTTGACATGTTTATATTTACAGTTAAACATCATTGTGTGGCAGTAGTTTCATCATTTCCATGCCTTGTGTACTTTATTGTTATTTTGTTTGTTTATTGTTTGTCACACTATGAAATATGTAAACCTGGTCAGCAAGAGGAGTTCTCGCAATATTCGGGAATTCACAAACTCACGAGAATCCATTCTGGACAGGCTCCCGCTGGTGCGATTGTGCAGGCAACCAGTGGTTCAGACCAATCAAAGAGCAGCATTGTGGTTAGGGCGGAGCCATAGGTGAAGCACCCAAATGAAAATGAAATGCAGTTTTTGTTTGTTTTTGAAAAAATGTGCAGAAGGTGAGTGTTTTGTGCATGAAAAGGAGTCTTGAGGGCTCTCATTGGGCTTTCCCTGTATAAATAAAGATACAGAAATATATAGATGTTGTTAGACTTTTTGCCTTTTTCAGCTGTTGTGACACTTTGACCAATTAGATTCAAATATTAAGCTGGATGTTCCGCCTTTTCTCCGATCGCTTTTAGCAAGTCATTCCAGATTGCTGGAGTGCTCCACAGATCGATAAGGTGTTGGCCAGGTTATAAATATGTTGATCATCTTTAACTGGACCACAGACTGTATAAAGAAGTGGACTAAGTGAGTGTGACGTCACCCACAGCGTTCGGCTCCAGTCAAATGAAGCTCATCGAAGCTAGAGCAGTTATGGGGCGGATTTGGAGCAGAGTTCCATGTTTGGAATTCCGAATGTGAGTATCATAGCAACCAAAGAGCCAATCCAGAGCCAGGCTGATGAAGGTAACGCCCCTTCCCGCCCGCACCGCTGGTTTAGCAGGGAGCGGGTGCTTAGCAACACTGTCAATCAAACCTGTTGCTAACGCTAATGGGAGCGACCTCGGGGAAAGAAGGCGCCTGATTTGTCTGTTATTAATGCTCATATCTTGAATCATGGACAAAAAAGCGAAATAAAAATACCAGGATGTAGAGCGGGTTAATACGAACATTTTAAGATCAAAATGACGAGCCTGACAACAGGAGTTACGGAGAGAGGGGTGACAATTTATGGAAGCGCGCCCATGACCACTTCCTATTTGGAACGCGGCGGTTAGCACGTTAGCTATGTCCATTTATATATACAGTCTACGAATTGGTCGCCACTTCAGAGCTCTGTTGTAATTGGTGGGCTTGCTGTACCGGGCTGAGGGGCTTTGACAGGCCGCGGGGGCTCAGACGCCGTGATGCAGACTCTTCGGGACAGTCTGGGGAGGATGGGCTCCAGCTGAGAAAAATCTGCTCCAAAAAACAAGTGCTCGTCCTGAGGCTCAGAGACGACACGCCTCAGCTCCGACTCATGGGCCCCTCTCACACCTGAGAAACAAGAAAACAAAAATAACAGTTATATAGAGTATGAGACATTTACATTACATAAGATACTGTACTTAAAGGGCCCATATTATGCTATTTTCTGATCTATGTTCTAATGTTGTTTCCTCATCACAAACAGAACTGGAGTTGTGTTTTGTTTCATTCACACGTGTTTAACACAAACCCTGCATATTTAGGCTGAGTTCTTTTATCAAACAGAAAACACTCAATGTTCCACTTTGTGATGTCATGTGGTAATACAGGAAGTGCTCCACTGTGTTTTTAAACTCCATACACCTTCACTAGAATCATTTGGATCATTTCAGCCACAGAATTGCCAATCTCAGCTGAACTAAACGTACAATGTAGCTGTTAACTTCCAAACTGTTGCTTCATGACATCATAAGGTGGAACAGAGCATTTTGAGCTTTAGAAATGTAGCAGACTAATAATAAAGGGTTACTCAAACATGTGTGAATGAAACAAAACACAACTCCAGGTATGTTTTAGATGATGTAACAACATTATAACATGGCTTAAATATCACAAGAGTCAGTTTCCCTTTGCCTGGAATTAAACTTATCTATTCTGTATTAAAGGTGTTTTACTTAAACGAACAAACAAATAAATAAATAACATTTGGTTCTCACTGTGACAATGAACACCTCTCCACCTGTAATTTGGCCTGACCTGCTTTTCCATGCAAGTTTAATGCCATACTGTGGGACATTCTAGGCAAGGCCAGCAGTAACATCTCCATGGAAACAAGCCGGTGGCAGACCCTCCACCAAGTTGCATAGTGCAGAGGTGGCTAGAGTTACCAAACATTTTCCTTACACTAATAATGTAGAGGTAAAACAAATATATTGACTCAAATATAAAACATATTTGGTGAATAAAATACCACACATAATGGGACGTCGCACTGTTGTGACTGAACCGATTCATGGGCGCCATTCTGAGGATTTTTCACCAACATAGATATAAAGATATAAAATATATTTTGTTTTGAATTGCCATGGCAAATGTGCTAATTTTTTTTATCACTCTGAAACCTATGGATCCAGAATGAGTCCGTATTTGCCAATGTTGATATATTTGCAAATCCGCTCACTGTCCACTAGGGTTTTAACAGGACACTTTTAGTATAATGGTTTTGAACTTTAGAGTAAAAAAAATGAACACTTCAGAGTCATAGTTGTGTTAAAATGATTTATCTGGACAGGGAAATGTAACTAAAATCTCTAAAAGTAGAGCATTATGGGAAAAAGGCTTAAAATTTAATTCAAGTTTATTTAATTGCCACATTTAAAACTACTTCAGCTGATAAAAGGGCTACACAAAAAATGAATAAATAAATAAATACATCTGGCTGTAGTAGCTAGAGGTCTTAGACCAAGTCGGGTTGAGTTTGTAACCAAAATGTAAATCTTCCAGCATTTGACTGATTCCCAAGGAATGTGACTAGGCACCACACTGCTATACGCATAAGTTAGGCCTGTGTGTTGTGAGTTTATAAAAATGGGTTTCATTCTGAAGACTTGCTTTACCGGTTTTTCTCTTCCTCATTATTGAATTGAGTAAGACGCACTCCTCTCTTCCACAGTCTCAACAGCGGTGAGGACACCATTATGAAGTAAGAGCCTTTATCTCTCTAAATAGCTTTAGTATAGTATACAGTATATAGTATACAATGTACAGTATACAGTATACAGTATATAGTATATAGTATACAGTATATAGTATTTAGTATACAGTATATAGTATTTAGCATTTTCCAGTAGTATGTCCAGTAGGCTACCTCAATGCCACGGGTCCTTCAGTGCTCATAGAAGCCACTCTCCAGAGACGGCTGCTGATGTGAACACTAGGAGGAGGGGCGTTTTCCATTATTAAGAAAATAGTGATCATTATTTAATCAGAAATGAGGTTTTGTTTGTTTTCTATATTAAAAATATTATTAGTGGAATATTATTGTAACAAGAAACATTCACTGAGGCAAGAGTGGAAGAAATCTGTGAAGTTAGTTCTGAAAAACAGTTCCGTTCTGCTCGGAAAATAAACTAGGTTTATTTTTAGAACAGGGAATAGGTTATTATCAACACCCCTATGGAACATTGTTTTGGATATACTTTTATTTTGACTCATTGTTTTGGGATAAACACTTCCTAAATGGATCATCACAATTCATTTCAGAATCAAAAGCAAGTTCCACACAACAGAAGTGGACCTAAATGTTCATCACATTATAATTCAGAGTTTGATTTCATAAAGCTGGTCATATACAGACTGTGTGAATGAGGAAATCATGTACTGACAGGTACACGAAGGAACAAACTGAACCTGGGATTATGTGACCTCATGTGACCTTGTGGATCACATGGTAGTGTGCTTAAACTAATAATGACAAATGAATGAAGACTTTTTACTATGAATTTTTAATACATAAAATATATTTAATTTATACTTAAGATTGGAAATGTTTTTGTAAAGACATGTGTGATCCAACACACATTAAACTAACAGCAAACACCTGGGCCATGGCATGACCACAAACAACTGTAGCTTTAGACACTAAAAAAACTGCAGTTTCTTCAGTGTAAGGCAGTTTTGTTTGCCCAGGAAATCAGACCTTCCCACAGCCCTATCAGGACCCAGCAGTCGGCCACGGGACACACCTCCTCAGACAGAGTCAAATGTTAAGAGACGAAGTGCCAATGTTAAGAGACGAAGTGTGAGGTTAAAATTTCATATGCAGGCTTCAAAGTAACTGAGACACTTTTTCTAAGACAAGTGAATTAGATTTGAATTTGAACTGCCTGTGTTGCAGTTATGTGCATGGTGCTACAGTAACAATATGTACACTATATATAGCCTTGAGCCATCATGCTAATGCTAAAATGCTAACAATGTCCTCAGTGCACCAAAAGCTGTTGTTTTTTTGCTTGTAAATCAGACTATATTTAATCTGGTTAACTTAACTAATTACAAAAATGTCAAAAATAATCCTTCTTTACCAGGGCCTCCACAGAATCCAGCTCTGAACCAGGACCAAGCAGCAACACATGTAGTGATGGGTCAATGACGGCGAGGGACTTCAAAGACTCATCGTAAGGCCCAAACTTAAAGATGATTTAGAGGTTTAAGAGCTGGGCATAAATTGTATTCATACACATTGAAAACTATTGACTGAAAGACGTCACCACCAGGGGGAGCCATTAGGAATATTCTAAAGGCATTTACAGTTATGTTAATTCTTTATTGGCAAATTTTGTTTAATAAATAATGTGTGATTTCATCATTTCTGGTCTTGGGTCACCTATGATGTTTAGCGCCGTCATAAACCTAAAATGAGCTCTAACAACTGTCAGAAAGTCAGAGCATCAAGTTCATGAAACTGCACTGTTGTTCATTAGATTGTAAAATAAATGTCTCTGTTTCCAGGTTCCATTCCCCGCCACATAACCCTGTGCCTACATTGTGCAGTGAATACTCTATAGACAAACTTATTGACTTTAAAAGACAAAAGTTTGATCCACTGTAAGTCCAAACCAATGAAGCCCTGTTCGTTTCCACATAACCCTGATTCTTCTTTAGTTTGAATGTGTCCCTCTTCTCACAGTGAGGAGCGACAGGATCCTGCAGACATACAGAGTGAGCTGGAGTCTGCTTTAAAGGTCTGCACTGCACTGTCAGGTTTCTCTGGTTATTCAGAAAAAAAGCATCCTCTCTTTTTGTTTTCAGTCTCAGTGGCTCCAAGATAAACTTGTATCAAAGGTTAAAAATGATGTGACAAACTACCACAAAGCTCTCAGTTCTGAGTCTCCTCAACTAATCCAGATGACTGAGGGCCAGAGGGAGAGAAGATTTGATGAGTCTATCCTAAAGCTAACAGCAGATGTCCTGAGAGAGACCAAGGGGGAACAGTTGGCTGATTATTTCCAGACAGGTAAGTTTTCCATTGTTCAAAATGGCTGATTCCCAGATATTGATTCCTCATTCCTCATTCTAAATATCTCATAAAATCAAGAGACAGGAGACGCATATTCACAGACTGGTTGTTAATACAGTGAGTTATTCAGATGGATGAAGAGCAACTTAATAAGACTTAACTTTTAGGTTTGTATCACAATGGAATGTGATGTCTTTTGTTTTTATAGAGTTAGACTTACTTACATTTGCAGTAAGGTTCTGTCTTTGATCATTTGTCCATAGTTTGGACAGGTTTGCTCTAGCGCAAACTGTTGTTTGGGCCAAAGGGCCAAAGTTCAAATAATTCATACAATACTGACAAGTAGAAATGTGTTCCTTGCATGTATGTGTGGCCTGTATGGATGCAGTGCTATTGCTTGGGATCTAGTATACAGACTTCTCCAATACTCGTCAATCTGGTCAGTTCAGATGGGCATAACTGAAAGGTGGATCAGCCAATCAGAGACGTACATGGTCCATTCACATCAAAATCAATATAGCTGCTCACAATGAAAATACAAAAAATATAACATGGGACTGAAAAAAAACAGATTTCTGCAAAATCAGTGAGCAAAGCACTAACCTCTGTTAATCTGAGGTGAGACCATTTTGATTTTATTCTAAACAGTAAATGACGGAGATCTAAATATGTTATGTGTAAACAATTAATGCGCAAAAGAAGTTTAATGGTGCGTTCACACCAGGGCTTCAGGGGCGTCAAGTTTACATGCAAAGTCTATGGTGGATGCGTGTCTTGGCCGCCCGGCATTTTTGCGCCTCATTTTCAAGCGTCAGAGCGGCGCATATCTACTGTTGACGCGCTGCGTCTTGAGCGTTCACGTGTTGGACGCTCTGTTCGCGCATCCAAACGTCAGACGCCAGCGATGAAAAAGCTGAACTTTTGGCATTTGACGCACAGCGCCAACCAATCAGAGATTATGTTACAGTGATTTAGCAACGCCCTCAGCTACAAACTAGCGGCAACTTCATTATGCTGGGTGCACCGGCTAGCATAAAGGATAGTCACGGACCCAGACACGCCGCCGCCAAGCAGATCGCATCCGTTGATGGGTTTTATGTAATAAATACACTAAAGCCACTCGCCCAAAAGCACTTGCAGACTGCAACGGACGCTCTGGACGTCCATGATGTGTGTCGGAGGCATCTGCCCTCAAATGCAAAGGCATCCAACTAGAGTTGTCCAACGCGTTTTTTGACGCCCCGGTGTGAATGCCCCATAATACTTAATAATTTTTGTCCTTTACAGTGTTCTTCGGCCCTACTGGTGAATTCTGTAGTAACAGACTGAAAGCAAGACTCCAACAAAAGTTCACATGTTTGTTTGAGGGTATTCCTAAAGTAGGAAAACCAACTCATCTGAATGAAATCTACACGGAGCTCTATATCACTGAAGGAGATGCCTCTGACTACAACAACAAACATGACATCATACAAATCGAAGCTGCCCCAAGGAACAGGCTCGAAGAAACCATCACTTGTCAAGAGATTTTTACTTATGATGACCACAGAGATGGACCAATCAGAACAGTGCTGACAAAGGGAGTGGCTGGCATCGGGAAAACTGTTTTGACTCAGAAGTTCAGTCTGGACTGGGCTGAAGGCAGAGCCAACCAGGACATACAACTGCTGTTCCTATTCACTTTCAGAGAGCTCAATGTGCTCAGAGACAGAAGCATGACTCTGATGCAGCTCATTCACCACTTCTTTCCTGAAATCAGAGAAGTGGCTGTTACCAGTTTTGAAGATTTTAAGGCTGTGCTCATCCTTGATGGCTTGGATGAGTTTCGAATCCCTCTTAACTTCAAAACCAATGTGATTGTTGATGCCAACACGTCTGCCAGTGTTGATGTGCTTCTGGTAAACCTCATCAGTGGAAGCCTGCTTCCCTCTGCTCGCCTCTGGATAACAACACGCCCCGCAGCAGCCAATCAGATCCCGGTGGAGTGCATTTCCAGGGTAACAGAGGTGCGAGGGTTCACTGAGCCTCAGAAAGAGCAGTACTTCAGGAAGAGGTTTCCGGCAAAAAGGCAGGCAACAGTCATTATCGATCACATTCACCTATCAAGAAGTCTCCACATCATGTGCAGCATTCCTGTGTTCTGCTGGATCACTGCCACTGTTCTGGATAACATTATGCATACACATCATGAAGTACTGCTGCCCAAGACCTTAACAGAGATGTACATCCACTTTCTGGTTGTTCAAATCAAAATAAAGAATGTTAAATATGATGACAAAGCTGGAGCGGATCCTCATTGGAATAAGAAGAGCATAAGGATGATTAAGTGTTTGGCCAAACTTGCATTTGAGCAGCTGCAGAAAGGAAACCTGATTTTCTACCAATCAGATTTGACCGAATGTGGTGTTGATGTCGATGAGGCAGCTGTAAATTCAGGCGTCTTCACTCAGATCTCTAAAGAAGACAGAGGCCTGTACCAGGAAAGGGTTTATTGCTTTGTCCATCTGAGTGTGCAGGAGTTTTTGGCTGCTCTTCACGTCCATGTCACATTTAGCGAGACTGGAGTCAGCGTGCTCCCATCAAAGATGGCTGGATCATCAGAGACACATCTCTACTGCTCTGCTGTGGACCAGGCCTTAGAGAGTCCAAACGGACACCTGGACTTGTTCCTACGCTTCCTCCTTGGACTGTCTCTGCCGACCAATCAGAGCCTGCTTCGGGGGTTTCTCAAACAAAAACAAGATACCAGAGACTTCCAAATTCAAATAATTGACTACATTAAGCAAAAAGTCTCAGAGAGCTGTAATACAGAGAGAAGCATTAATCTGTTCCACTGTCTGAATGAGCTGAAGGACAGCTCTCTGGTGGAGCAGATCCAACAGCAGATGACCTCTGGGAGTTTGTGCACTCAGAAGCTCTCTCCTGATCAGTGGTCAGCTCTGGCCTTCATCCTGCTGTCCTCTAACAAAGACCTACAAGAATTTGATCTAAGGAGATACTCCGCCTCAGAGGAGGTGCTTCTGCGACTGCTGCCGGTGGTTAAAGTCAGCAAGAAAGTTATGTGAGCACATCCTAATATGGAGAAAATTACACTTTTGGTATTAAATGATCATTATCACATCTCTTTCTTTCCTCAGAGTGAACGTGTGTTCACTGTCAGAGAGAAGTGTTTCCTCTCTGTCCTCCATTCTCAGCACATCCTCCAGTTTAAAAGAATTAGACCTCAGTAACAATGTTCTGAAGGATCCAATGGTGAAGTTACTGTTTCAGGGACTGAACACCTCACCCTGTCTTCTAGAAGTTCTTTGGTAATGTTTTTGGATCAATTTGTATTGTATAGATTTATAAATCTTTGTTTTGTTTTATTAATAGAAAATTGTCCCCTTTTTGTAGTCTGTGCAACTGCGGTCTCTCTGAGAGGAGCTGTGAAGTCCTTGCCTCTGTTCTGACTTCTCCTTCTTTGAGCCTAATTCAGCTGGACCTCACCAACAATGACCTGATGGATTCTGGAATCAGACTGCTCTGTGAGGGACTGAGGAACCCACAGTGTAATTTGGAAAACCTTGGGTTAGTCTACAAGTAAAATCACATCTCAGAAGTTAGTTGGGTCTCAGGGTCAAAAAGTCTCCAAAAAGAATTTCAATCTGGACCGACTAAACACAGACAGGACTGCATTAGACAGATTTAATGAGTGATAAATAATTTTGGCGCTTAGGCCCCAAAAAGAACGATGAGCATTCTGAAGGAAAAACAATCTGAGGTGGAATCTCCATCCCCCGGAGCCTAGACACATTGGAGTGGAGCCTAGACACTGGGGTGGAGACGACCTTGAGGAGAGATGATGACACATAGGAGGAGATGGGGTGGTGGGAGGTTGCATTAGCTTCTTTTAAACTGCCTGCAGAGCTGTGACTGGGAGATGCAGATGAGGGAGGCAAGGCAGGCAGGTATGAGATAGGTTGATCCGGGCAGGTGACAAGTAAAGCCAGGCTGAGGCAGGAAAGAGGGAGTGGACTGCAGTGACATGGGCTCAAAGCTGGTGACAGGGCAAAGGAGCAGACTGTGAACTTTTGCTACAGCTACATAACACATCACTACAAGTGTAACTGTAGTTTTAACCTGCAGTAAAATGTATAGACAGAATTGACAGAACAGACTGAACTTCACTGTTAGAGTGGACGGAATTTAGAGTTATCATGTTGTCTTTTTCCAGATTATCCGGGTGTATGGTGACAGAAAAGAGCAGTTCTTCTTTGGCTTTTGCCCTTGACTCCAACCCTCACAAATTAAAAATGCTGGATTTGAGTTACAACCATCTTTGTGAAACTGGAAAACAGCTATTGACAAGAAGAGTTGAGGATCCGGCCTGCAGACTGGAAACACTCAGGTAAAAGATATCGATTATTGCAAGTGCTTGAGGCAAACTAGTTTAATTTAAAGCATCAAATCCTTTCTCTTTGGGTGTGTTCTTGTTTCAGATTGGAGCCTGATGGAGCAGGATTTATAAAGTCAGGGCTCAAAAAATGTAAGTTATAGTTACCCCATTGGTAATAGGTTTGTATCAACACTGTAATCATTTACCCTCCAATTTCTGTATGCGCTTTTGCTATTCAGTAACCCGTCTTTCACTCTGAACAACCCAGAATTTACACCTGAAGCACGCGAAGCTCCAACACCAGTTTGAGATGAATTGCGTTTTAAAACAATACAAAACGTGACAAGAGGGATGATGCTTTGCAGAGCATTAACAAGCCATGGCAGCAGTGTGTGCCGTGTTAATGAGCAGAGAATACAACATCATCAGAATTTTCTTTTCAAAACTGCACTTGAAAACAACACACACGACAGAACAACTGATGGACATCCAACCAATTATTCATTGGTTGGATGTCCATATTTTGGTTGAAAATATTAACAGAAAAGAGTGCTACACAAAGCATCATCTAAAAAGCAAAACATTCTTTTGGTCAGCCTGTCACTCTCTGGGCTGACCAACACAAAAAGTATAGCTATAGTATAGGACTGCTGGGCTGCTACTCTAATCAATCAGCCCTGACAGTGGATCACCAGTGAGACTATTGTTTGAGCTTTTCTATTATTATTGTATTTTACTGGTCAAAGTGCTTGAATTGTAACCTGGCTCACACCAGATTGATATGTGTCGCACTCTGAACTCAGTTCTACACATTTATCAATCTGGAATGACTGTTACTGAAAGCGATCATGAAAATACAAAACATCATGACAGATATTTGAATCTGATTGGTCGAAGCATCTCAACAGCCGAAAAATCTAACTTTTGTTACATCCAGTTGAGGGAAAAGCACAGACATCTTCCATGTCCACAAAGGCACATAGCGCTTACCTTCAGCACAACGAAATTGTCCATATTTTTGCTAAAATAGGCTGAAGTACGTCAGTCGCCATGTTTTTTTGGTTCTCTTGGGAGCTTCACCTTCCACACAAACCTCAATGCTGCTCCGTGATTGGTCCACCCACCGCTGGTGGAATTTGAACCTTACAGCAGGAGTGTGTCAAGGTGGATTCTCATGAGTTTGTGAACTCACAAATATCGCCAGAAGAATCTTACTGTGCAAGGGGATCTGAATTGTCTTGGGACAAATAAAGTGATATTGATTTATGACCTTGACATGCTAACTTTATGTTCTTTTTCAGACTCACACCAACTCACCCTGGATCCTACTACTGTTAACCAAAAGCTCAAAATATCTGACAACCAGAAGAGCATATTGCGTGTGGGGGGGGAAGAGTCTTATCCCAGTCAGTCAGACAGATTTGACTCCTGTCCCCAGGTGCTCTGCTGCCAGCGGCTGAGTGGCCGATGTTACTGGGAGTTAGAATGGAGCGGCTGGGTTGATATGTCAGTCTCTTGCGAGACAATAAGGCGAAGAGGAGCAAGTGATGACTGCGTTTTCGGGCTCAATGCAAAGTCCTGGTGCCTCAGTTGCTCTGATGGGCCCTATTCCATCAGCCATAACAAAAGGGGCAACCCCCTCCCTCTCTCTGCTGTGTCGTCTGCAGGCAAAGTAGCCGTGTACCTGGACTGTCAGGGTGGATCTGTGACCTTCTACACTGTCTCTGGAGGTGATCTGACTCTGCTTCACAAATTCAACACCACCTTCAATGAACCACTCCTCTTCGGCATTGGTTTGTGGTCCTCCAAGTCCACAGCCACACTATGTGACTAATGTCATAGGAGTAATCATGCACAACCCTGCACACTATGTCAAAAACAATATATGCACTCCAGACATAAGACAACACTTCTTAGTAAACATCATTAAGGCTGTATACTACAATATGGTGGTACAATATGTGATTTTTTTAGGTGAAGGTCGGAAACCTTCTTTAATCCATGGAGGTGTTATTGTTTATTGCCTTGAATGTTCCACAAAATTTGCATAAAATTTAGCAATCTCCATTGAAACAAGCAAGTGACACCATCAAACCAAGTATTTTTTGCCAATAAAAATGCCAAGTGAATAAATTTGAGGTTGAAAGATTTGTGTCATGTCAGGTGACAGACCTTCTATCAGGTGACAAAGACTTCTGAACGAACCAGTTAACTTTTGCGTCTGCATTTTTATCTTACGTCACTTACTATAATAACTACAAATGTTTTATAGTTTGGGAGGACCGGTTTGACAGGTCTGAGTGCAAAACACTCACCTGATTTTTTTCAAACCAGGAAGTAACAGTTCCAGTTTAGTAAATCAAAGGGAAGTACAACTGCATTGTAATGTTTAAATCTTAAACTTTACACCATAAAAGCCAAATGATTTTTTTAAAGTAGTAGCTCTCACAAAACCTCTGGCACATTGTTGATATTCACATGCATTTATTTTTGGTCAGCAACAGCTTTTTTTCCAGACAGTAAAGGGAAACTGGGGCAGACTCATAGACTGTATATAAGTGGACTGAGGGAGTGTGATAGCATAGAGTTCGGTTGCAACCAAATGAAGTTAATGAAGACTAGCAGTTGTAGCGGTTGTTGTAGAGGCTGTTGAAGGTATATGCTGCAGACAGTGCGCTGCTGTCACATTTTGTGCTGTATTTACAATATATTCTGGGGGACAAAACAAAATTTACTCATTTACAAAAATAAAAAGTCAGGTATCCCAGCTTCAAATGGGTAGATTTTAAATTATATTGAATTAATCATAAGTGCCATGTGTGTATGTCTTAGGAACTTCCATATATTTCAGTGAGCTCAGCCTCTCTCTGTGAGGAATGTGGAGGTAGGGTCAGGGGTGCAGACGGGGGACACTGAATCGGTCAATGAAAAATGGCTGTGATTAGAGCAGTGCCGGCTAATGAGCAGTAATTACCGCTACGCTCCGACTGAGAGCAGCAAACTGTGAGTGTGTGAGCGTGTGTGTGTATGAGCGTATGAGTGTGTGGAAGTGAAACAGGCTGACACAAGTCTACGCGCAAATGTGGTTTAGCAGAGTAGGTTCTGTGCACAATAGCGCCCGCCAACCTCGCTGTTAGTGTCACTACTTTCTGTCCAATTTCAGTGGACAAACACTCTACTACTACTACTAGCTACTGTATGTCTATTGTACCTATTGAAGATGTGTGTGTACTTTAACATTTTATCTTTTATTATTAATTATAAAGTATTTCAGAGTTAGTGTATTATTTGAGTACTATTTGAATATAATTTCTAGCCACCCTCCCCGTTCAAACACAAAAATCGTATGCATATTTCATAAGCGTTGGTGATTTCATAGATACAACACATTCTATCTATAACCAGGGCACTCCCATGTAAATCCCCACACAGAATCCTATGAATCTAAATGTAAAAGACGTGAATTTGTCAGAGCAAACATTGGTGATATAATCAGAGACTCAGAGCTGCAGTGGAGTGTAGCAGAATACACAATGCTTCACACTCACCAACCGCAAACAGAGAAATCCCATTGTCAGCAACTTCCCGGGCCGCCGACTCAACCTGGTCATCGGAACGCCCGTTTGTGATCAATACCGCAATCTGGAAAGGCAAGGAGATACAGGAAGATTGGGAAAAACGTATTACTTTGTGGGAGAAAGTATGCAAATGTGGTTTTCAAACGATTTTGATTGATTACTGGTGATGTTTTAAGTAGAAAGTCAGACGCGGAGATTGTGGTAGTAGCTGGGGCGTCGGACGGGGGGTAAAGGGAACTGTTTACCCAGAGCCCAGTGCAGGGAGTTGCCCTTCACAAAGTCTCTAGTGGGTATTTTTTATTAAACAACATGTAGTGCGGGCCCACCAAGATAATTTGCAGTCGTGGTATCGTGGGAAGGGGTCCCAATTCAAACCTGCTTTTCCACAACATTTTGAAAAAAATACTTTCGTCAATAGCTATATACAAATTTTGAATGTTACAAGACTTTAGAGCGTTCCAGCTGAATTAACACTGTATAAAATGTATTTATAAGGGACTGCTTGATTCTGCTTGAATATCTCACTTGTTTGTTGAACTCTGTATAAATAAAGATGAATAAATAAATGTAAAACCTGTAAAGCTAATGTTAACCTGGAAGCTAAAGAAATATAAACGTAAGCAAATGTCTCCAGCGTGCTTTACAAAACAACAGAATATTGTTGGATCGTTACATCGTCTGTGGTGGTTCAACACTCAGATCGACTTTTAGTAGTTATTAGCATTGTTGTATTACGTCACAGTGAACTGGGAATCCTCCAATCACCTCCCAGTTCACAAGCAGGAATTACCAGTTTGGGCAGCGTTCAAAGGCATTTTTTCAAGTCAGAGGTTGGAAATATCCCAGTTAGCAGATGCCATACCACAGTCCCATAATATCTAACCACATGAATATCTCTCTGTACCATAAGCTGTATAAAGAAGTGGACTAAGTGAGTGTGGCGTCACCCACAGCGTTCAGCTCCAGTCAAATGAAGCTCATCGAGGCTAGAGCAGTTATAGGGGCCAATTTGGCG
>KN480869.1:2947-32462 GCA_000787095.1 Periophthalmodon schlosseri
AGAGGCAAGCGGCCAATGTGCGGGAGAGAAAGAGGATGTTCAGCCTTAACGAGGCCTTCGACGAACTGAGGAGGAAAGTCCCCACCTTCGCCTATGAAAAGAGACTGTCCCGGATCGAGACTCTGCGGCTGGCCATTATCTACATCTCCTTCATGATGGATCTGCTCGAGAACACCTGACTCTTCACTCTCCCCTTAAACACTTTTGTGGTACAGAATATGACAAACTAAGCCAAAAACTTGTTCACGTGAGCTTTACAGTTGTTTATTTATCTACAGGCAGTATGCTGTGCGTTATGGGTAAAACACTGGATATTTGTTTCAGCGAGGCACATGTACATTTTCCTTTTCTGCTTATATTAAACTGACGCCATGATGTTGAATATGTTATATAGGAATCAAACTGTTTACGCAAATGCGGTGTTCAGGTGTAGTTCAGCACCACGGACAGCGCCAGAAGCGCCTTACAGGTGTAGGCCACCTGGACAGTTTCAGCTGATTACCATCACAAATGACAGTCTAACTAGTGAAATAAGGCAGGATGTATGACCCCGTGGGGTTTGAGAGCGCAAGTGCAAATATTAGGCCTATTGAGATTAAGAGATTTAAATGTCATATCCAGGGGCGACCTAATGAAGCACCGTGTTGTCTTTGGCGATGAGGTGCCAATTGAATTAGGTCCATGACGCACAGATCGGTGGCAGGCCTTTTGGCCTCGAGCCCCTCTCCACCGGGCGAGAGTGTTACATAGTCACATTCATTCCTTTTGTGATCAGCCTCTTTTATACTGGCACTGAGCCGAACGACCACAGTGCAATATATAGGCCATTTCTTCTTTCACCAGTGTTTGTCTTGCTCCGCCTTAAGCGACCCCGCTGTGCGCACAGATCCGCCCTGTGTGCTCCCTGGATCGGCCCGCCTTTAAACCTGAGCCGCGGTGTCCACATCCCTGCGGGAGTCAGGTCCGTTTAAGCGCATACCTCAACGCGGGGCCCGACGGGAAAATAAACAGTTCGCTCCTCTACGAGGTGGGCCTCCAGCTGAGACAGCCTCCTGAGTTTTGAGTAAGTCTGAGGAGAGGTTCACCCGCCAACCAATTGAGCAGTGTCTGGACCTGTTCAAGGCTGTAATGGGCTATACATACAAATATTTATCAAGTTAATTTTAGATATAAATATGTCCCCAAAAAGTCAGGTTTATAAACTTCACTTGTGCGCATGTAGCCAATGGCACTGGCCTTTACGCTGCAACCTACTGTTCATAACAGAAGTCACTGACCAATTAGGCCTATGTCATTTCTTCAGATAGGCCTACATATTTAATAACACTTAAAATCATATTTAAACAACAAATAAAAGTACGACCACTGCATACCCTGTGGTTTGTGTCAAATGACAAACGTAGACAAAGTTTCACTGAGTGGGGGCAGTTTTAGTTTTGGCACACATATTTGTGATATTATAACAAGGCCTAGTTTTTCTGCAGTATTAAGTTACACACAGACTCTTGGCCAATCAGGGCGCTCCCCAAATTCCTCCTGCCTGCTCCCCTATAAAAGCCCCGGCCCTCCTGTCTGGCAGCCACCTCTACTTCTCTGTGGCTTATGAATATTTGCATAACATAAGCAGTTCGGGGTTGTGTTTGTTGAGGGGGTACGGTATTGGGTCTAACTCCAGAATAAGTAAAGTTTTAAGTAACTAACTCGGGATGCGGGAAGAGGACCCCTCCCCAATGGACAGTGCCGGGAATAGTGAGGAAGAGACGGACCGTCAGCTTCCAAGAAGAGGCTCGAGAAAGCGGCGAGCGGCGCGGAGGAGCACGGAGGACGAGGAGGAGGTGGACACACAGAGTCCGAGCCCCGGGAAGAAGAAAAACAGAAAGAGCTGTGATGGCGGAGGTGGGAGTGCGGGGAGCAGCGGCAGCGAGGCCAGCAGCAGTCCTGTGCGCTCTTTTGATGACCTCCATACCCAGCGCGTGATGGCCAACATCCGCGAGAGACAACGCACACAGTCCCTCAACGAGGCGTTCACGTCATTACGAAAGATTATCCCAACGCTGCCCTCGGACAAATTGAGTAAGATTCAGACTCTAAAACTGGCAGCCCGTTACATCGACTTCTTGTGCCAAGTTCTTCAAAGCGACGAGATGGATGCACGAGGTTCTAGCTGCAGCTACGTGGCGCACGAGAAACTGAGCTACGCGTTTTCGGTTTGGAGGATGGGGGGAGCGTGGTCCCTGTCCACAACATCCCACTAGCAGCGTGCTAAACGAACAGCATGGTAAGCCAAAACTAATGTTTCTTTGAATGACACATGGAAAATGAGTTTTTACGTCAGCCACTGTTATAATAATACCCTTCATAACAAGAACACTGGTTATTCAGTATTGTGAACTCACAATGTTTTGACATGAACATGACAGCAGACGGCAGCAGACTGTACTACACTACAGAACAGTAATAGAATGTATTTGTCTAGCTTTCACTTTACAACCAGTCTGCAATAAATGATTCAAAACTTTACTTCTTTGCTGTAGCCCTTATGATGATTTGAAGTTGACTAAATACTCTCCTTTTTGCTCACAGACGTTCCAGACTGCAGACCCAGCCCCGTGTGTCAGGCTGAAGCAGGTGAGACTCCGCTGGGGGCGGTGTCACTGAGCTGTGCGGCCCAGAGGAGAGTTGGCCTTTCCGTATGTCCCTCAGCACAGACTTGAACTATATTTGCAAGGGAGCACTTAGGACCAGCACACATGAAGAACCATGAAGATGAAGACCACTGCGACTATGAATGTTGTCCAAACAGACTCTGATTTGTTACCAGAGAGAAAAATGACAATGCATTCCACTTTTTCAGCTAAATATTTATTTTTCTACACAAGTTTGAGACACCAGGCCACTCAAAGAAAATGTATTTATTGTGGAAACAGATTGCCACAAGGAGACATGTGAGTGCTGTAAATATTCTGTGACTGAATAAACATGAATTTTATAATTAACACTGGAGTCATATTCAAATGCAAAATGTATAGTATTAAGAAGTGTCATCTTACCACAGACAGCCGCACGTCAGCCAGGAATCTCATTGTGCAAGTTCAAACCCAGAGTATTGTGAGCGAACTTTGGTCAAACTTCTGCCAACTTCAGTCAGCCGTCACTGCACACCGAAAAACAAACAAACAAAAAAAACTATGAAGTAACCGAAGATGCACAAACGCCTTTCTATTCTAACGCACTTCCCACGGCGTTCATATCGAAGGCCTATATGCACAGTTTGTTTTCACTGGTTGTTGCATGATCCTGCTGTTAACTAAACCACAGCCAGGGGGGCAAAAGAAAACATCTCATAGCCGTGGTTTACTCTGTAGTGATTTCTTGAGCTCGGGGATCTGGGAAAGCCATAATTAGTTGGTGGTCTGTTTGAACTGGGCGGCTGTGGAGCTGTGGGAGGCATGCATGATATTCCCAGATGTCCTCCGAACCACAGGTCAACATGGGAGTCTCTGTGTGCAGGTGCGAAGGCCCTGCCATCACTCCACTGCTGACAGATAACAGGGTGGATACGCCTCATAATGGCAGCTATAGGCACCGCAAAATAACATGAGGACACAAATAAATGGGACTACGGGGAAGCGTACTGTAACGCAGAGGGTTGTAAAAGGGTTTATTTTTTAGATGCAGTTTGGAAATTTTACTATGGACGAAGAATAATGCAAATTAGAGCATCTTCACAAGGAAAACCAAAACATAGTTACCGTATTTTCCGGAGTATAAGTCGCACTGGAGTATAAGTCGCACCAGCCAAAAAATGCATAATAATGAAGAAAAAACCATATATTTCACATATAAATCGCATCTGAGTATAAGTCGCACCCCCGGCCAAACTATGAAAAGTGCGACTTATAGTCCGGAAAATACGGTACATTTCTTTAAGGATGTGTTTGAAATGAACAATAATAATGCTGGGAAGGAGGAAAATTATCAAGTTATATCTGTGATTAATGACGCACTATGTAACTTTGTGCTAGAAAGAAATGTTTAATGCCATACTGCGGAACATTCCAGATAAAGCAAGTGCAAGAATAGCATGTAGTGTAAAATGGTGAATGGTCATATTTTTATATAGCACTTTTCCACTTTCAAGGCACTCAGAGCGCTTTACATCAAGAAACCACTCACCCATTCACACACACATTCATACACCAGTGTGCGCAGACACTGGGGCGAGGTAGGTTAAGTGTCTTGCCCAAGGACACAACCACAGCATTCATCTGTAGGAGCTGGAATCGCACTGCTAACCTGCGGGCCAGTGGATCCGCCCGCTCAACCAATGATGTTTTACGTCGAGCGCGGGAATCGAACCGCCAACCTTGGGACAAACGCTCTACCAACTGAGCTACTGTCGCCCCTGTGAACCCTCCAGCAGAAAAGTTACGCGGCGCATCCCAAAAAGTCGCACCCCATCTGTAATGATAAGGTAGTACAAAACAAGTAAACCAAAGGGGTGAACATTTACTTCTGCATCTTTATTATAATTACCAAATTAAGTGGGTTTTAAACTACTAATTCGGAGATTACGAGCACAAACAGCCAAACAGCGCCATGACTTTCATTCAGTAAATGTCTTGGGGTCAGCACATCTTTCACAGTGAGTTGCTCATCTCCGCACCACACCTCAGAGGGAAGATCCTTAAAGTCAGCGCTGTGTTTTTGCACCGCGGCTCTTGCGTGCGGAAGGTAAAGCCATCAGCTCTGACCCAGGGACCTGGCCAGCCACCGGGGGAATCGATTCCCACCCTTAGATCACCGTGGCCGTGTTATCTTAAACTTGAGGCTGTTGCTCTGACACACAGGAATGTCACCTCTGCGGCTTCAAAACACACACACACGTAGGTTTTAGACACACAAGGAGACTTCTCACGCCTACCAAACAGGGACATGCATTCCAGTGCGCGCAAGGAAAAAAGCGCTCCTGCCACCCCCTTTGATGTGGAAGGTAATGGGATGAGCGCTTGTTATCAGTGTGAAGGCATCTGGCTCTTTGCATTTAAGTGTGTGGAGATTTATAGGGTCTTTGATGACGGACACAGACGCACACTCTCTCCCGCTCATTAATCACACTTACCAATCTCGCTTTTTATTGGCTCCAAGTCCTTGAACATATCCACAAGTCAAAGGTGCAGGCCTTTGTGTGTTTTAATAAAGCCAGTAGCGGTAAATCTTTACATGAATTTACTTCCTTACTTGTAATTCTAGGATGCAAAGATGGTGGAACAGCTTACAGTTCAACAACTGGAAAGCAACAAGTCACGGTAATATACTTCATTTCTGCTAATCTTACAGAAGGCAAGGCAAGTTTATTTGTACAGCACAATTCATACACAAAGTAATTCAAAGTGCTTTAAAGGATAAGAAAGACATTAAAATCACAGTACAAACAAATCAAAACATAAATAATCATAAAATTCGACCTCATACTTAACACAATCAACCTAACCAAGTACAATACAAACTGTTATTGCGAGTCTGAGCTGAGAGCATCGTTTATCATGAATCTGGAGCCTGCATGGATTCTAATTGATTTACTATGTGCGATTAGAAATATGCTGTACTGGCTCTGTAAAGGACAAATATATGTAAGAATGTTATAATTAAACAGGTCGCAATAACTATTTGTACTGGACTAAAGAAAAAAAACCAAATAAGGCCCGTTTATTTTTATATCATATTAACTTTATGATTCAGAAACGCTGATTTCATAATGGTGGTCACATTATGGAGGAATGTTTGACATCCCTAATACAAGTCGGTTTGTTAAGAATTAATAACGTTCTGATTATTATCGTTATTATTTTTTAGATTGGGCAATACATGGCATATCCCAGGGTTGTTTATGAGCTGCATACTCTTTATTTTAGAGTAAAAGATCACAGATATGTTTCAACTGGATGATAATAGAAAGTCAGATATGGCTCTTCTGCACCCCGCCTTTACTCAGATCTATCTCATACAAAATCTTATAAAATTGCAAAGAAAACGTCATAAAGTATTTTGTGCCAATTCTGCAAGAAAGCTGAGAAGGCCTGGCCCATTGATTGTGACATCCCTGGTCTATGCCCCCCACGTCCTGGTTGTTTCCAAGTTGCCAAATCCCACATTTTGGAGTCTACAAAACCAGATTGTTGCCAAAATGTTCTTTCAGTCTGAACATAGCAAAAGAAAAGATGGCAAAAGATTTTGTCAACTGGATAAAAGTCTGAAGCTGGTCACGAGCAACATCATATCTGAGACCGCTTCTGTAATAGTTTGAAAGTATAGTGCAAAAATGGGTGAAATAACTGAACGATAGTGATTGAGGATTTTGAGTGTGGAACTAAAATTACAACAGACCGGTTAGGCCAAGGTTTACCTGTTAGTTTAGTGCTTCTTCTTGGAGCCAAGTGGTGCCTTTGCTCCTCTGAAGTCTCCCATTATGAAGTAACAAGCTCACAAAAAGGCAGGGGGAGAGGAAGTGGGTCTGAAACACAGGAGGGAGAGGGGGGCTGTATTTGTAAGTCTGGTTTCCATTAGAGCTAATTATCTGTGTTTCATCTAAACCTGAAACAGTTTGTGTGTTTGAGTGTGCGTCTCCAGTGCTGTGAACTGCCTTGACTTTTGTGTGTGTTTGTGTAATTATATACACGGATGTATAATGTCACTGTTATAGGTGTGATGGGCTTATGGCAGTGTTTATCAAGTTTTCTTTCCAGGGAATTTTGTATTAAACTATAACATATGCAGATGATTATGTTTTTTTTTTCATTGTAAACCACAATATTGATCAAAAACAGCTTAGTAATAGGAATGGGTCTACTCTCCTCCCTCTTCTTTCTAATGTCATTTGACCGTAGCAAGCCGCAGATTTGAATTCACTAGTTTTATTGTTTGAAAATGGTTATGTGACCTTTCTGAATCCCACATGTCTGAATCTTTTTAATAATCACAAGAAAGTACAGAGCTGGGGGCAGGGATAAGGGAGAAGGTGAAAACTGATTTTTTTTAAGGAATAAACAATAAAATATAGGACAATACGGATTACTCAAGCATGCATGAATTCAATGAAGTATAACTTTGAGCAAGATAGTGATGAAGGAACTTCGCTCAACATCGGGGTGTGTGAATGTGTGTGTAAATGTGTGTGTGAATGTGTGAGTGCTTCCTTGATGTAAAGCGCTTTGAGTGCCTTGAAGGTGGAAAAGTGCTATATAAAAATGTGACCATTTATCATTCATAAAAGTTGATTTTACACAACTATCCCCTTTACATTTTTTAAAGGGGTCATGCTGTCATTCAAAATGTTTCTTACTTCTTTTATTTCAGCCAGGGAGGTAATGCATTTGATGAAACAGCAGCATCATCTTGCCAACTTAACTTAGATTTTCCATAGTTTGTAAAATAGTGACATAGTGATGGACGGGGCATTGCTGTTGGCGGGACACCCACAACACAATGAACAGTTATACTGAAACACGCGTTCCCCCCGAGGACGATGCCCACCACCAACCATCCCTCCTGACCTCCGACCCCAACAACCGACCCTGTCCCAGCCCTGCCGGACCTCAAGCTGCTGCGCTAACTTCCAGAAAGTGACCCATATGTTACCCTTTTCTACCTTAAGGGAATAAGTTTATATAAACCTCACTTGTGGTTGGAAAATTCAAGATTTTCACATTGAAACGTTGAGGAATGAACAAGTGAGAAATAGCGGAAGATAACCAAAAGAACAGGAAGAAGAAGAGGAATATAGCAATTCTCCTGTGTCCCGGTGCCTAGGGGCTGTTTTTCTTACAGATTGAGTTAAGCGCAAGCCTCTTATAACTCTCCACATACCAGACAATATCACCGTGGCCCTGCTTTAGAAATACAAACACACACACTTTATCATAGACACGGCACGGATCAGTCAAACACATAGGCCCGCTCTCCTAACTTAATTAGTAAGCAGACTGCACCCTACACAAAGTCTCCTTATTGGATTTGAGCTGTTTGAATGTTTAATTTTGGCCCAAAATGGGGGACTTTAAAGGGTATATTGATGAAAGCTTAAGAGGTTTTGCCAATTGTTTATTTTGCGGGTTCTTATCGTGAACTGGGCAGCGTGAAGAAAACCCTTGTCACGCACAACACAGTGGTGGAGTACAGCTCTGTATTGTGGTAACGGTAGGAGCACTGACAGAGATGTACTGCATAGGCGCCATGTTGCATCATCCCCGCTTCCCCCGTTGAAAGCAATATGAGCAGAACGCTGTAGTTTACTGGAGTCCAGGGCCCCCACTTGTGAGCTACTATGAACACAAACAGAGGAGGATGGAGTGAAGGATGACTTGGCAGACGCAAGCACGAGGTTTGGCCAAAAATAGAGCTCTCCAAGTCAAATTGATATAAAGGAACAATGACTTTCCAAGGAGCTTTTATTATGTTTGATATTTTATAAGCAAGATGTACTGTAACTCAAAATTGGAATTAGCAATAGTTTTATTTACACACTTTATCCACTCTGCCAAATAACGCCTGTGATTGTAGTGGCTGAAAAAGTAGTTAAATGTGTAGTTGTCCTTGTGAATAACTACACTAAAGCCTTAAGAAAGAATTAACAAAGACTTTAGTCATAATGAACTAAGAGTTATTATAATATGGATTCAGGCTTAGTAACTACTTAAACAATAGGCTAATTCTTATAGAAAAAAAAAAAAGTTAAAAATATATAAATGTTTCGAAATTAAGATATTTTGAAATCAGGGTAAAGGGTAAATGGTGAAATTTTTATAGGCACTCAAAGCACTTTACATCAAGGAACCACTCACCCATTCACAAACCAGTGTACACAGACACTGGGGGTGAGATGGGTTAAGTGTCTTGCTCAAGGACACAACGATAGCATTCATCTGTGAGAGCTGGAATCGCGCTGCCGTCGAGATCTGGGATTAAGCCTGTCATGATAATTACTATATCGACTTATCGTTCAATATTTGAAACCTGGAATAATATATTTTTGGGGTCAATATTTATCATGTGCATATTTTCTTTGCACAACTGGGAAACGTATTGTTATTTTCTGGCTAATGATATTTAAGCCGTAAGAAGCTGAATAAATAACTTGTATGACACATTAAAGATGCAAACTAAGTACTAAAGTATTTCATTCTGCTGTTTATTTATTGCAGCTCATGATTTTTAACAATATTGTAGATTTAGAGTTGTTTTTGTGGTTTAAATCTGCTCTTTGGTTATTGTGTCAGTGGCATAATTAAATCTGCCTTTGGTTATTGTGTCAGTGGCATAATTTATTTTCATCATTATCGTTTATTGTCTATATTTACTTCAGCGATATATAGAACTTTAAAATTTGTTATCATGACAGGCCTAGCGGGGATTTGAACTGCCACCCAACTGAGCTACTGCTGCCCCCAAAAAGTGTAAAATCATAACTGGAACTTTCAGGACTGGCAGATGATTTTAGTGACCTCTAAAGCCATCTGTATTAAAATAGTGAGAAAACATGAAGCGTAATTTAAAAAGTGCATTGCTGGTCAGATCTAACAACACAACCCTCGCAAACTGAATGCTTTTGGGAGGGGGGGGGGACTTGTTTTCCCAACTGTCAAGAATCGCAGATTTAATATAATATAGCATCTTAACCCCAGAACTAAAAGATCCAAGTCCAGCTAGGAAACCATATCCTGACCATTTGTGAGATGGGCACTGCCTTTGTGAGGGTCTGTTCTCTCCAAATGCATCTCAAATCTGCTGTGTGTCAGAGGAAATTGCAAAAGGCAGGACTTGGCACTACATTTTGGTCTAAAAGAAGTAATGCGATGCACACAATAACTTTCATAGTCATATTTCTGCTCTTTGTCTTAGCGTTTGCTTGTTTCTCCCCATGGCACCTCCATGTTTCTGTCTCTGCTCATTACTTTGAGGTGGTCTCTACTCCTCAGTCTTGCATAAATCTTTCCTCTGACTTCTATCTATCACCTAATCTCCACTGGCCCTGTTTAATATTGCCCACGTCTCATTTCCTCTCTCGCTCTCTGCCCTCCCTTTGTTTACCTCCACACACAAACACAAAAACAGGACTGCGCTCCGATTATTTACCCTCCGCTGTCAGCCGTAACTGTTTTGAGGAAAAGATGAAAATCATGGCCAGACAAAGAGGACTTGTTGAATGTTCATACCTTAAGTAATGGGACCACTTTCACAGTTGCGTAACTTGTAGACATCGAGTAGTAAATCTAGCTATGTGATGTTTGTATGCTTTTCTTGCTCCATTAAAGCAACAAAAGTGTGCAGAACTATTTGGAGATAGCTTATCAAAACATTAGCTCCCAGACTAAAGCCAGTTTCTTTGGTATGGATGACTTACTGCATCATGTGCAACGTCTGGACCAGGTCCCAAGGCGTAAGGCACAATGTTTGGGACACAGCATATCCTTCTGATACTGATAATTTGACAAATAGATTATATTATATTATTTGTTAAATTACCACAGTTATGACTTGAACATATTTATTTTGCGTTATTTTTATTGTTGTTATTATTAAATGTCGATTGATACGGTCACACATTTTTATATAGCGCTTTTTCACCTTCTAGGCACTTTACATCAAGGAACCACTCACCCATTCACACACACATTCATACACCAGTGTATGCAGACATAGGAGGAAATGTGGGTTAAGTGTCTTGCCTAAGGACACAACAACAGCGTTCATCTGTGGGAGCTAGAATCACAACACCAACCTGTGGGTCAGTGGATCTGACCGCTCAACCAATGATTTATGCTTTTATTTGTGGTTTATGTAGAGAGCGGGATTTGAATCGCCAACCTTTCGAATCAGTGGACGAAGACTCTACCAACTGAGCCACTGTCACATGTCGATATTATAACAAACAGTCACTCAAAGGGCTCATATTACTCTATTCTCTGATCTATGTTATAATGTTGTTTCCTCATCACAAACAGACCTGGAGTTGTGTTTTGTTTCATTCACACATGTTTAACACACAAACCCTGCATATTTAAGCTGAGTTCTTCTCTCAAACGAAAAACACTCTGTTCCACCTTGTGATGTCATGTGGTAATACAGGAAGTGCTCCACTGTGTTTTTAAACTCCATACACCTTCACTAGAATCATTTGGATTATTTTAGCCCCTGAATTGCCAATCTCTACTGAATAAAAACTAAAAGGTAGCTGTTGACTACTGCTTCATGACATCACAAGGTGGAACAGAGCATTTTGAGCTTTGGAGATGTAGACAGACTAATAATAAAGGGTTACTCAAACATGTGTGAATGAAACAAAACACAACGCCAGTATGTTTTTGAGGAGGTAACAGCATTATAACATGGCTTAAAACTCACAAGAGTCAATTTTTCATAATATAGGACCTTTAACCTGGGAGTGGCTAAACGGCATTTAGTTGTCTTTACCTAAATAATAAAAGCCAAAAGTAAAATCTGTCAACTGGACAAAAAGTTGTAGGAATGAACCTAAATAACAACATGGATTTTTACTTATATCATCATCTAGAGATTAACAATACCCTTTTCAACAATAATGAAACGCCAATTGTAAAGATGAATATCAAGCTTCACAGTCTTGTAAACAGTCAGATTACACAACAGCTTTATCTGATTTCTAGTTGTTTTTCTCACTGTCTCACTGAGAAAATGCCTGTCTGGCGTTTTACTGGCCTGGTGTTTGGTGTCATATGAACCATTTGCATGTTTTCCTCAAGTCCCATAAAAAAACCTAAATGCCTCATAATTCTCTTCTTCTGGCTCGAGGTTAGTGCCAACTCACAAACTGTAGCGTGGGCACTCGACCAGAGGCTAGGGAAGAATTGATCACTATTACTTAGTGTGATGCTTTACTTTTTAAAGAAATATTCGCATAATTGAAACAAGTGAGTGGGCTAGGAGAGTTATACATAGCTGGTTCAACTGTTCTGGGCACCATTAAAAGTGCCAAAATGAACAGGTCCTTTACCTTCAGCCACAAATCCCCTTTGCACAAACCACAGAACATTCAGACACCTACAGCAATTATTCAGCAAAAGAAATATACTAAACCAAAGAGCTCAGACAGGCTGAAAGAGGAAACCAAGTGTCTCTCACAAAAACACGACAGCTCTAGGTTGAATCACAGCTGTAACATAAACACAAGTTATTAGCAAAAGTACCACAGGGAGATCAACAGTGCTATTAAACGCTGGGCCCAATGTTAATTTAAAGGGAGGGGAAACATAATATCTGTACAACTTTTGGCTAAGAGTCGACCATACTGCACCTTCCCATAGACCACACATGAAAACCAAGCACCTGCATGCCCTCAGAGGAAGGCTGGTTCAAGGTGTTAGATAATTTGAAAAAAATATTTCCTTTGGCTGCTTTGAAACATTTAACTATCTCCCTCAATTTTACAGCTATGATACTGTTTTCTAATCTGCCACAAAGTTACAAAACGCTTCTTCAATAAGGTAGAAAACAGAAACGTGATTTAGTACGACCGTGTCAAACTTAACCAAGTAGTGGGTATTTCTGGATGTAATACTTGGATATGATAAAATTGCTTTTTACAAGTGTAATCCATCTAGTGTTTGAGTTTTGTCCAAAGGTATGTCCCCCAAAGTCAAGAGAGGTGCAGGAGGAGGGCCCTCTCTTCGTCACATTTACACTGAGTGCAGGCTGAAACCTGAGCCACAGGAAGTGGTCCTGTGCAGCATCATGTCAGGCCAGACAAATTATTCACCATTTGAAAAATGCACTGTTTTCCCCACCCTCCATTTCCCTCTGCCCTCTCCTTTCTGCTTGTCCTCTTCACTCGCTCCATTGTTTTTATTTCTGGTTCTCCAGAGAGGAGCAGTCAAAGGAGACAAAAAGCTCAGCTACCTGCGTTATCTCAAAGTGAGCCACAGAATCGAGCAAAATGAGCTGCTGCCGGGGCTACACAGGGCTGAAATTCCCGGAAATATCTGCCTGTGGTGTTCCCTGAAGATGTGTGGTATTCCTACCCACTGAATTCCCACCTCGTTTTGGTGGAATGAAAAAAGGTTTATTATAGTTAAAAAGTAAAACAGACTTTATTCTTATCTCTCCCAAAGTACCATAGCAGACATAGCAGTATTTTTATTACAAAAGAAAAATATCTTGGGTTTACAAATAATGTGGACAATCAAAGAGCTGCACTGACCACAGACCTGACAGCCTCTGCCAAAGACACATCACTATTATTTTAGAGTTAAAGACATGCTGTACGTCACCCTTTCTTAATACAATCCTTAAACATTAATGAGGTTTGCACAGAAAACTAATTAGAAACCTGAGGTTTAGTGGTTTTGAACTGAATGTCTATCTCTTGCTTTGTAACTACACAGAGCACCAAAAGTAAACAATGAGGGCAGGTTACATGGAAAATGAGAAACTGTGTGTGATGCTTGTGTTCATTTGAGTTGATTACTGATTGCTCTGTTTGTCTCTTCAAATCTGTAATAGGATCCAAGGGCACGGCTAAAGCCAAGGTCTTGATTACTGACATGTCCAGAAGATTGTGTTTGAACTCAAATAGGAGCAAATGTTTGGTGACTGATTAAAGCTAATAATCATGAACTGAAAATCAAAAGTAAAACAAACTATTTCTATGGCATCATTGGGAAATTACAATGCCTTCAGGGCAAGTTACTTAAGTTCAGGTGTAACGCCGCTTCGATTTTCTTTACATTCAAACGTTCCATTGTGCCGGATGCCGCTTGTCCTGTGTGTCATGTGACTTGTTTTCCCATATTGTACAAAGTCACTGTTCTCCCCACTTTAGTTCCACATGTGTGACAGTGGTCTCTGTGGTCACAGTATTGCAAAGCAAACCAGTGAACATTATGACGCAGTAATTTTGCTTTGGGAAATGTCTTCCCCCTCAGCAGTGACTATGTGGATTTGGAAGAGGTCAAAGTTCACAAGCTTGTATTAAGTGGAGTTAGAGAGATCAGCAGTCATACACACTTGCCCCTTGGGCGAGTGGTCGAGGGACAATTGGGACCTGGCATACACATCAGCTCACGCACACAAATAGATGATTCTGAAGTAAACAACTCAGGTCATATTAATAACCTTAGAGCCTGGGGCGGTCTGGCCCACTGGCCCACCCCTGTGACCCTTGTTACTACGGTGATTAGGTATTGGAAGCACTCATCTGCAAACATTTAGCCAGTGTCACCCCGAATTTACTGTGTGTCACTGCCACCAAGACCCACTAACATATATTGCTTTAATACAGCCCAAATTTCACATCTCATATGATGTTAGTATATAAAATTATACATTCAAACATCTTTTAAACATCTAAATGTCAGTGTTATATACTTGTAACTGTTGATAATATACATAAAGACAACTGTTATGCAGTATGGGATTCATGTTATTTTAATCTTGCTGTTCCTGTCCCATCAGACATCAGCTGCTTTCATTCACATCACACCTTTGAACTGTGACTTACAGGTATCTTATCTCAGCACCTCAGAACATAAAGTGTATTCCTGCCTGTCTATTATGGGCATCTGGTAAAAAAAAGTCATCAAGTCACCATGTGGTTCTTATCTAAAAAAACAATATTTTAGATGAGAGGTCTTAGGGGAAGTATTTTGTCTCAAAGTCACCAAGCTTTAAAGCTTCACAAAACTTTTGTTTCATTATAGGTGTTGTCCTAAGCCTTCCACTTGACAGTACTAAGAGGAATACGTGGGACTTTCCCTAAAATCCATCCTCAGAGCCAAAAACGGGTCGCCTTCTGACGTTAAGAATGTGTCAACAAGGCCCTCTAGTGGTAAAGATTTAATACTACTACACACAAACCAACAATCATGTTGTAAACTTGAACAATGTAAAGTGATCTTATGGAACTTATGACATTTTTTGTGTTATTATTTTATTAAAGTATCAAGTGACTGGTTGAGTATATGCATCTAAAATGTTACAGAGCCTACGTAAAAGAAATTGTGGCCTGGTCAAAGTGATCTGTCAGATCTCAGAAGCTAAACAGGGCTGGGCCTGGTTAGTACTTAGATGGGAAACCACTGGGAATTCTAGGTACCACAGTGGGGTGCCAGTGGAAAAAAGTGCCGTTGTGTCCTTAGGCAAGGCATTTCAACCACATTGCCTAGTATGAAAGTGTTGTGTGTGAGTGTGGGTAGTGGTAGGAGGGGCTTATGGCACAGATTGGCAGCCTCGCTTCCGTTAGTCTATTTCCTAAGGGCAGCTGTGTCCAGTTGTAGCTTATCACCACCGAGTGTGGAGTGAATGAATAATGCACAAAATTCTTAAGCAACTTTGAGGGTCTGGAAAAGTGCTATACAAGACTAATGCATTATTCAGATTATTATTATTAGTGGCTCCCTCGTGAGAAAACAAGGTAGATGAGATGAATGGAAGGCCTAATGAATCTACCAGCATTTGTGTTGACATGTGTCCTGACTCCTCTCCATGATGCCCCAGAGCTGTGTCCATCTCTCCATGTGGCCTACGTCTCTCTCTCTCTTTCTGGGACCTGTTTGAGTTCAAATGAGTTATTTGAAATTCACTTACACATTTTACATTTCTTCATCAGACAAAAAAAAAATATGAGAAATGTTACAAAAAATCAGAGAATAGTAAGGGAAGGTGTGACAAAAATGGATCAGACAAGGCAGGACTAAAGGCAAAGTCAAATGTGAGGATAAATCCTTTAATGGTCTAACTTTACTTTATAAACTATATTAATATTAGGGAATCTTCTTTGTACGTTAACTAAAATATTTTGAAATTACTGGAGAAAAGCAGACATTCACATTTTCCAACTTCTACTTACCAGGTAGTACAAAGTGAAAAAGTGATAAATTCTGCAAAAATCGCGTTTATCGCAGAACACAGAATTTAAACAAATTAAAAGTTTTATTGCGTCAAGCGAAAGCCGTATTCCGTTGTTGTGTCGCAAAGAGCAGTGACTGTCGTAAAACACCCTTATAAAAACACCAGCTGCACGCCTCTCGCTCTTTCACAAGTTTTCTCTGCGCTGCAATCCAACTTGACTATGCGGAAGGTAGCTAGACATTGATTTTTTCCTCATGGCATGTAAAAAGTGTCTATAAAAATACAAACTCATGTTCATATATTGAGTGCAACTTGCAGTTTTGGCCATGATCACCACGCTTATTCCTTTGGTTCGATCCTGTGCTATTGCTAACAAGCTGCACCGCATGGCTCCTCCGTGGGCTCATTGCGAACCTTGCAGCGTCAGATCACTTACTCACATTCTTAGCGCGTAAATCAACACAATACGATCACGTTGCCTTTGCTGAAAGACGCCACAGTGTAGTTGTCAGTGAATTGTCCGCTAAATGGACTTATTCCAATTAAACTGTGGCCAGAGTACTTCAGGTTTTGCTTTCACCGCAGCACTTCCTTTTGCTGAAGGGTGACAATGAGGTCTGGCACACTTTTGGTTTTCTTTTGTACTTTTTAAGCCACTATAAATTTGTAGTAAACAGTTTGTATATACAGTATCCCACTGTAACTCTGTCCTCAATGGGCACGTGACAATTTTGAATATTCACATTAGTTTTCTTTTTCCAGGAGCAATTGTGGGAAATGTTTTCAGTCAGTGGAGCGTCTGGGGTTTGTGTCAATTCTGAGAAATGAATGGAACATCACTTATGCTCGTTGCATTTGAAACTGCCTGCAACCTCGCACTGACCACGTGAACCCCCCTGAGCTTAAATGTGGTTTTGAGGTAGATACATTCCCTCCTCTTGATCTGCATTACAAACTTGCACAGTTTGAGCTATTGTCCTTTTTGTGGGTCATGGCAATTTTACTGTGCTAAAAGTAGAGGATTCTCATGCAACCCACTGCTGTCAATCATCTGCAGCAGTGTTACTTTTGAGAATTGACAAGTTTCATATATATAAATGTTCACCTTTATTCCATTATTCAGTCTAAATGTTTTTATTTTTTTAGGACTGTTCATTCAAATCTGCCCAGTCTTGTGAGGATGATCTCAGACTGCAAGGTAGGATATTCCCCTTTTCTCATTTCTGGTTTAGGCTTTGTCATGATGATTGGCTAAATATGTTCAACTGCTCTGACGTCTCAGAAGAAAATATGCCTTTCTGAACAGACTGGTTAAAATGTCTTTCCACATGGTACATTTGCAATTCTAAAATTGTTTGCTGTTTTTGTTTTTAGGTTGAGCTGTGAGACTTGGTGGCCTGATGACCCAAGGTTGTAATGTGAGTAAGCTGCCTATGTAAATATAGCCATTTCTATTACTGGAAATGAACGTATTTACCGCAGTAAACACTGACATTTTTCAGGGGGCTTATTTCAGATAGTTTTGTCTGACAAATTGAGGTTGGTCCTGATTCGTCTTCTCAGTAGACTGTATCATGGGAAATGCCTCATAGAGAAACTCTGTAGCCTCGCTTTACTCATGTGATCACTAATCATTGAACATGTGGGATAATGCTGCAGAACAGACCTTTACAAATGACAGAGTTATTGTTGAATAAATCACGTTTGAGGAATCATTGGATGGCAGTTGCTGGTTGTAGTGATACCGCTGTATCTCTGTGCAGGACAATTGACAAATCTTGCTAAATTACACAGGGACTACAATGTTTGACATCATGAAATTTACATTTGAGCTATAGTCAAAATATTTTTGCACTTTTCTGTTCTCAGGTTTGACCATGAGAGGTGACTGTGGTAAGTGTCTATTCCGTTATACTTGATGTGTTAACAAATTGAGGTCGGTCCTGATTAGTCTTCTCTGTAGACGGTATCACGGGAAACGCCTCAAAAAGCAAATCTGTAGCCTCGCTTTACCCATATGTTCACTATTTCTTGAGCATGTGGGATAATGCTGCAGTACAAACCTTTACAAATGACTGAATTATTGTGTGCTCAACTACACTGTGTAATTGTACACTTAACAGGACTGGTCATGAGATTTGCCTGGAATCGTCAGTGGTAGGTTCACTTCATTGCATTTTTTTTTTTTTTGCTGACGCACTGTGTGGTATCTGCAGCCAGCAGTGCCATCTGCTGGTTTGTTCATAAGTCAGTGCAAGAGAAATTCAACATTAGGCATCGTTGGTCTCCTTGCTGTGGTGTGTGGAGTCCTGGTTAATGTGTTGAGACACTTTTTTTTCATTTAAATAAAATTGTTTGAATTTTCTCAAGCTCTTGCCTTTGTTTCAGATTTGGCTGCTGATTCCCTGAACGGTAAAGACATAATTTTATTGGTGAGTAAATGTTGTTTTTGGAAGTTTGGTCATATACCAAGGCAGCCTGGAAGGTCTATTCTTGGTTTGCTGTGGACATGACCAGAAAGCAATGATCCAAGGGGACTTCTTAACCTCGTTAAGGAGGTCTCTTGGTACATTTTTACATGCTAATCATAGTAAAGGAAAAGTTTAAGAAATGTCATGTTTTCTCCTCTTTCAGGCTGCTGTCTTGAACTCTCAGATCATCACAACTTTTAATAAACTTGTTGAATCATTACTGTTTCTGGATTATTTTGTAGTTTACTATTATAAACGCATTTAACTAGGTGTGAACTTGTTTCCTGAACTCACTACATATTAATGGCTTTATATTTATAGCCGATACCCTTGGGGATTGCTCAAGTGGGGTTTTCTTGAGTCATATTTTCCGTATGTGCCCAATTGAAAGCGAAACTGCTCTTTAAACTGGGAGTCATGATTACCTAGGCTTACTGTGCAGTCCTACTCGAGCTTCAAAGTATTTAAGAGGCATAACTTGACTAAATATACTTAACATTATAGTGGTGGCCTATATATGATTATAAAATATCGCTGCTGTTAATGACACGAGTAACTTGGCAGACACAAAGGCGTTTACGTCCAAGTGCCAACATGATTTGTACCGCTGTAGTGTTAAACTTGTGTATCAGTTTTACATTTTAGAAGTTTAAGACTTGAACGTCGACGAGACATTGAAACGGGAACACTAAGATAAATTGTTTACTACTATGAATGTACTGACTACTTCCTGTGTTCTGTTCAGAGCATATGCTGTGCACGTTCTACATTCACCCAGCCACGCAGTGTCCACGCGCCGCTGCTGCGCTCTGATTGGCCGGAGCTGACAAAAACACCGCTTCCCCACCAATTGGAGCGGTGTGCACGCGCTGAGCCATACTGTCCATTCTAGGCTCTCGTGTGCAGTTCAGCCTTATCATATAAAACCAGACGCCGCCTTTGTTTACACCGAAGTTCAGTGGGAGCGCTCCACAGTTCAAGTTCACACCAACTGCTCATCTTTTCACACACTTGGTTGGATAAAGGAGGCGCAATCATGGTCGCGATGACGAAAAGGATAAAAACTTTTCAGATAATTTTTGCGGACCCCAGCAAGACATTTTACTGCGGCGGTGACAGAATATGTGGACGTGTGGAAGTCGAAGTCGGTGAGGTTACCCGCGTGTCTGCGATGAAAATGCTGGGCCTTGGATGCGCAAAGGTGGAATATGCCAAAGGAAAGCAGCGCTGCAGACAAGAGGCCGAGTACCTTCGACACGAGGAGGTCCTGCGACTGGACAGTCAGCCGACAGGTAAGAAGCGCCCTGTAACAGCTGTAACACACGGACAGAAGTGGATAGAGGTCTGGGTGGAGAGCCCGTTAGTTCAGATTGTTCTTATGTGACAGATGTGAGCTGCATGATTACCATAGGTTATCTCTGTAGTTTTTAGGTTGTCCTACTTCCCATGCGCAGTGCCAAGTTTTTATATTTAAATGTCCTGGCCTTAGAGATAGGCATTAAACTGGACTTCTGCTTCTCATTTTTAGATGCTGATGGTTCCGTCATCTTAAGACCCGGAAACAAGTATGAATACTCTTTTGGATTTGATCTTCCTCAGAATGGGTAAGCGCATGGTCTAAAATTATTACATCACAAGTGCTCCGACATGGCCTGTTGTCACATTTTTATAATCTGTACTGTGTTTTTCCCCTTCACAGGCAGCTGGTGTCATCATACAAAGGAAAGTTTGGTTACATCCAATACTACGTAAAGGCTTCACTGGAGAGGCCACATCAGCCCGTCCTTGAGTGCAAGAAAACATTTGAGGTGGAAGAACCACTGGATGTAAACACGCCAGACCTGCTGGTGAGTGCACAAAATAAAACAAACACATGACATAACACAACTGACCTTTGCTGACCTTCTTGCATTTTATCAGTGTCCCACAGGTGGTTCCAAAGAAAAGAAGGTGACCTGTATGTTCATCCCAGACGGCCAGGTGTCACTGAATGCCAAAATTGACCGTCGAGGCTTCTGCGAGGGAGAAGATATCTGCATCAATGCAAAGTTTGAGAACACTTGCTCTAGAATCGTGGTGCCCAAAGCAGCGATCATCGCCAAGCACACTTACCTGGCCAATGGTCGTACCAAAGTGTTTCGCCAAAAGTTGTCCGCTGTGAGAGGAAACCACATTATCTCTGGCATGTGCGATGCCTGGTTGGGCAAGTCCATCAGGGTGCCTAAGATCAAACCGTCTATGCTGGGCTGCAACATGATCCGTGTGGAGTATGCCCTCATGGTAAGCTCTACTACTCCCTGGCACACATACACACACATGCTACTGTCTTCTTTTTATTTTTTTTAACTCTTTTGTTTATTTATAGATTTATGTCCACATCCCTGGCAGTGAGAAGCTGATTTTGGAGCTGCCCTTGGTTATTGGAACACCTGGTTTGGGCAGCCGTAGCAACAGTGTGAGCAGTCAAGAAGGTTCAATGAGTAACTCGTCCCAAAGCTGGGTGTCCCTCCGCATGCCCTCGAATCCCCCCAGCTACTGTGACATCTCCAGGGACTGCTGCATGGACCAGCCCCTCACACCGCTGCTAGACGACATCGATGGTGATGGTGATGACAGTCCTATATTCATAAACCCACCTCGCTTTGAATACCCATTGCCACCTGCGTACACAGAGGTAATTATTAGCAACAGCACTTATTAATTGGTCAAACTGTTTGACTAATTGATCTAATTAACTGTTGTCCATTTTCAGACAGAGGAAGAGTACAATGGCAACGCTCGCATGTTGCCTGTGTGCTGAACACCACCGACTCAGTGGTCCAACAGTTGGGACCATAAACAAAGCACTTAAAAAGAGCCAAACGATCAAACTCTAGTGGACATTGAGTGGACTTAAAGGGCTTGCTTGTTCTGTCAGCTGTCTTCCCAGCTCTAGACTGCATTACCTATGCTGATTCTCACTCCTGGGCCTGGGGCTGTAGCCACAGCTGATGTATGGTGTGGGCATCTGTGATGATGTCCTGTAAGGAGGCCGAGCTGTCCGAGTGTCGATTAAAAGTGACGAGACATTTTAAGTACCACAAGCCACGGCCTGACACTAACTTCATGCTTTTGCATTCCAGTCTGTACAAGAAGGGATTTCATTCAGAACAATGTGTTACTGTCAAATTGCTTGGTACAACATTACTTCCTGTAGTCAAAAATTCCTGTTTAACCTTATGTAACATACATATGGATTGAACACTTTATATTTTCCTTTGCACTTTTCAATGTAATGCATTTGGCTACTGTCTGTTGATCAAATCAGATAAGAGTGATGTAAATATGATTTAAATAAGCCCTGCATGTAGTTTTCAGAGCCTGTTTATTTTTAGTTGTTTTTTGATGATTCTGATGCTGCAAGTGCCAAAACATGACTCGTTATCTTGTACACTCCCATATCATGGAAGGCACTCCTCATGAGGGGAAGTTTCTGATCTGCTGTTGTGCTTAGCAACATTTCACTGTGGGAGCTACCTTCCTGTGAAAGCAATGTTGTTTTTCAGTGGAATTGTATTATTGTTTAAGACTGAGAAATGTGTGTTTCATATATATCATTTATACCAACAACTATTTTTGTATTTGCACCCTATGGGTTTTTTAATAAAGTCTTGTTGACAACTATTCAGGTCTGTTCCTTAATGTAAAATTTGGGCTGTAATTAATTTTACATTATTATTTGTCTGGGATCATGTACAAACAATTTTTAAACAAAGGGCACTTAGCTTTGATTTAGGTAAGTGCTACTTTGCATCCACAGTCGCTCAGTGGGTGTGTGCAAAACAATAGAACACATTATTAAAAAAATACTAATAATGTTTGACATTTTTTATGGTACAGTGGCTAAGCAGCTAGCACCCATGATTCACAGAAAGAATGTTCCGGGTTCGATTTCCGAGTTGCACGGCTTTGCATGCTTTCCCTGTGCCCGGGTGGGTTTCCTTCGGGTGCCCCGTTTTTCTCATCAAGCCAAAACATGCAAAATAGGTAAAATCCTCCAGCGAAGGTAGTCCTGACCAAAACTAGCAACACGATCACAGAGATGGGTCCGTCTGCTCCTGTTGAGGTGCCCCAGCGACATTGAAGGATGGGTCAAATGCAGATGACAAATTTCCTTGTGGAGCCAAAGTGCCCCTTAACCTTTATTATCAGGTATTTTGAACAATGCCTTTTGCGAACAGTAAATATTCATAATGCTCCTACAGTGCAGTGCATGATCCTTACTAGTGAATCCTTTCCTCTGTTTTTTTGGCTCTGGCACTAGTATAAAGGTCACTCCAACAGTATGGTCAGCTTCAGTTGTGTATTTACATGAACAGAAGTACAAATTTAGCTTGAGTGGCACCAGCGCCTGTTGTGGACAGTAGAAGGTTCACAACAAACTGTATTTAGAAGTGGGCTGCAGTGCAAAGGGTGACGGAAATCTCCAACCCAAACTTAGTGCAGGTTTATTACTCAAAAATACCTTACACAATACATTTACAGTCTGTCGGCGTTTATTTCGACAGTATTTTGTAACATGCAAACCAGTAGCCTGCATGTACTGTTCACACTTTATGATACCATTATTTCCTCAGCCTCTAATGAATGTTTTTACTGTTTTATTTGGCCCAAAACACATCCCCAAACTGCCCGTCTCAGCAGCCTCTGAGCCTGAATACGTGTTACCGTGCTCAAGAATCCCTGACCCTGATACTTGAGAAACCGCTCCACACATTTGTCCAGACTGCACATATCACTGGATCGTTTACATTTAGCAGCAGAAGTGGGTATATGATAAAAGGGAAAGGTGATAACTCAGTGGCTAGTGTTAGTATTTAAGCTCCAAGACATGTTTTGGAAAATATATTATGGTGTATGTTCATTCTGTTCCTGCTTTCTAAGAAACACAGAGGAACGCCATGCCAAGCCCTCACAGTTCCATGACACTATGACTGGGCGGTGCAAACAATATTATATAAACAGCAAAGAACAGGACTATTGAAATACTGAATAAAACTGCTAAAAAGCATTGAGAAAGTATTGTTATGTGTTGAATATACAGTGAGTATGTTTAATTATAAGATAAAATACTGTTATTGTTAAACTACAGAGCTGTATAGCGCTTAATGGAGGCCTAAGACAAAGACAATAGCTCATGAACAGGGAGAATAGCTACATCAAGTGGATAAAATAAAGTTGACTTAGTAATGAGATTTAAGTAACCTAAACCAGCACTAATAATACTCATTGTTGTAAAATTACCTCAAAACTACAAAATGGTTGATACAACAAACAGTTTATGTGCAACAGCTGAAAAATATAGTTCACGTTTCAGAGAAGTCAGGCTATTATTGAGGTGGAGACCTTAGCCAAGGGCTTTTCATAGTGTACCGATGACACCATGTTTTGCTAGGAGGGCATGATTCTCATATAACAGTGCCCGTCTAAGGCTTACAAACAGTCAACTCTAAAATTATAATTGCCAAGTCATTTGTAACTGAAGAATCCATACTGTTCCAAAGTCAACACTTTCCAAAACTTTGATTAACTATCTGTGCTGAGAATGAAGATTGTGCAGACATAACATTGATATTATTAGAAACAAACTCAAATTTCACTTCACAACTACCAACACGTAAGGCCACAGAGCTGCTGCTGTGGCACTTGGAGATACTCTTTTAAAACGTCAGATACATATGTGTACATTTTGAGTCCAATACTTAGAAATGTGTAATCCGATCTGTCGAGCTGGCCCAGACACTAAGATGTTACAACCCTGCATTTGGTTACATCACTGACTCATACCAGAACAGGTGAGGTGACATGCTCACATCATTTTTTTTGCTTCTAAATGTTTTTGTAATGTGTTTTTGTAATAATAAAGTTGAGGTTAAAGTAAACTTTATCCATCCTACACAAGGGAAATTCATTTTCTGTCTTTGCCCCTGGAGAAACCTGTCAGCTGCAGTAGAACTCTTCTTGGTCAGGACCACCTCTAACGGAGGATTGTGCATATTGAGAAGGAAACATCTATAAATGTGTGTGTGTACTGTGTGCATATATGTGTATATTGTGATAATACTCTTACTGGTGTGCCATGTAGTTACATACTCTAAATGTGCATAATGTGTTAATGCACATACTAAACATTATCTTAAAAAGATGTCTGTATAATCCCTCAGTCGTCCAAGTAAGTCAATAGCAGAAGAAAAATTCAATTCTGTCAACTGGAAAATTGTCTTTCCTTAAGAGATAATTTTTGTCAGGAAAGACAGTCCATCTTTGAACTGGAATGAGAGGCTTAGACATTTTTTATCTCCTATTTATAACTCCATCCTCAGACCTAAATCAAAACAAGGAAAACAGCAGTGCTCGCCAGTATGTTAATCGGTGAGAGAGCGCCTATTAGGGACCTGAACGATTATGCAAGATATGACTCAGGCACAGCTCACACTTAGTGTAGTTCAATAAACCTAGCTAACAGACAGAAACTGTAAACAGATAGATAACCTAGCTAACAGACAGAAACTGTAAACAGATAGGTGTGTTAGTTTCAGTGTAGTTAGCTCCTCCCTTCAGATACATATAAGGCAGTGTCCAGCAGTAAATCTGACCAGAACTGAAGAAGCGGCTTGGACGAGCAGCCAAACATCTTCACTCTAAAACTTTTGTTGAGTTGACAGAATAGATTTTTTCTTTCGCTATGTTATCTTAAAAACTCTCTTCGGTACTTTCTTATTATTATAATTAGATTTTATTTTTTACTTGAGCTATCTGGAAGGCTATTATTATCTTTAAGTTAAACAGTTATCATGTCTGGGTACACCTCTGATAATAAGTGGAAAATTATTACTCATTACATGTTATTATATGCTCATTAGTAATAAGTGGTTTGGTGATTTTTATAGTTTTGTTAAGCTCGGGACACTGCCAATTTTCAGTCAACAAACCTGTCTCACTGCTGTGCCAAGACAGAACTGCGTGTACTGTTGACGATTGGCTAATGGCTTGAAAACACCTGCTTTTGCCATGGCAGGCCAACAACTGTTCATAATGTTCACAACTATGACAGTTCTGATTTAACTTGATAGCACAAATATTTTTGCCTGGTGAGTCATGTATTGCACCATAGATAGGAATGGGTGTCATCAGCCTATTTCCTTCTCCAACGACCACAGGGAGTCTGTTCTGGCCAGTGAATCATTTAGTGTAATCAAACATTATCATACCAACCCTAAAACTCAGTCCTGATTGGCTAACCTCGCTCTGGAGAGTTTGTGTTTGGTGGAGGCCTTCTTCATGTCGTCTTACTGTTAATACCTCTTTAATCTCGCTTTGTTCATGACTAATACAGATAAGTTTAACACACCTTTCTGTTTCTGAACGCTTTATGGAAACTTTAACCTCCACCATTTCCCCAGTTACTGTCTCTAAAATGCTGGGTCTAACATAACCGTGGGCGGCACTAGACATTTTTGGTAGGAGGAGCCAAGGGAACTAAGATCTTCAACGTGGGTGCTCACTTAACATGTTAATTTAGAGGCCACCCACCCCCTATATCATGTTTGCTTTGCTGTTTGAAACATGTTTAACTGTAGTTAGCCCCTGTAGTGATTTATAAAAGCTAATATGGATTTTTTTTTTTTTAATTGGAGTCTCATTTTGAACAACATTTTTAGTTGAGATTGGATGTGCTATTCCCCCTCATCCATAACATGCAGTGAGCCATTCTTTCACTCTAATAGTTTAAGGCTGTGCAGATGAATCGGTTTAATATGAGAGTGAGTGTTAGTCTGTGGACATATAGGTGAGCCCCGTAGGCTCATGTCTCCTATATTTGGATCTGGACATTGCATTCTTAACCTTAAACTTTCATCAATAATATTTTAAACACCAACAGTACTGTGTGGTATGAAAACAGGCTGGGACACGGAAGAGGAGAGATAAGTGACGGCATAAGGAACACTATGTAAGATCTGTGTATTTGTTCCTGTGTTTGTGTGCATGCAGAGTCCTGTTGGATCAGCCCACGGGATTGGACAGGGCTGCTCGCACTGAGGGGAGTGGCTGGCTGCACCTTGAGCCAACAACATGCTTTTAAGGTTGAGTCTGTGATGAGGGTAACAATCAAAATGGCCATAACCTCAAAATGTAAGTCAAGTGGATACAGCAATCACGAGTTCTACAGGCTTGACCTTTTATATAAAGATACAGAGATCATAACGGATAGAGGGCTTTTAGAAGAACTGGTTCAAAGGTTACCTCAGAGAATTGCATAACAAAATTGCAAGAGATTTATGTATCAAAAACATGTTTTTCTATGAGCTCAATTTAAAAATTTTTCACTTTAGCAACTTGGGGAAACCACAGACAGATCCTTAGGGCCAGATGTCTCATAGGTTAGGTTCAAAAACAGTAATGCCTTTTTCACTTCTCTTTACTGCTTGAACAGAGGGGGTAGTACTCAGTTACATTTACTCTTTTACATTTACTTAAAGAAGTTGTACTTTCAGGGTACTTTTCCGACCACATACTTTTACTCCTGCTTGAGTTGTTTTTTGAATTGAAGTAACTGACTAATTTCTTCCAATTCTAATAACTTTAAAGTATAAATCAGATGTTACGTCCAGACAATTACCTGTACCAGCAGTAATAGTCTCCCTAAACGTACCCTCACTTGAGTCATTTCTTGGATCACTTATTGCTTCTTCTTGAGTAATATTTAGAAGTAACGGTACTCTTACTTGAGTACAATAGTTGTTATTATACCCACCTCTGCCATAAGTAGCTTAATACATTATAATGCTGTAGGCCTACACACAGTAGCCTATAAATCTATGAATGAACGCATAAAGCAATAAATGTCTGACCACTGGGTGAGCTCTGCTGCTGTCTGTGGCCATATCTTGCACTGCACCTTATTTACTCAGAAAGCACAGGCCCGAGCGGCTGTAACCTTGTGGACATGTGGAAACGTACAGTAGTGTAAATGTTTCCCTGTGTGAGTCACGGGATCACACCTCCTCAGACAGACGTGCAGTTGTGCAAACTTTTTCTTTGTGGTGAGGACAGTATGCACCAGGAAGTTTACGCTCTGCTCATTTGCATACCAAGAAAACCAAACTCTTCATGTGCCTTGACTCTGAGACCCTGACCTGACCCTGTGAGGTAGAAGAGAACATAAACAACATGTCACACAGTGTAGCATTTGCAATATGAATAAAACACCACACCCTATAATCATTATTCTTTATAGATCTCGCCACTGGCCATGAAAGAAAACAAAACAGGTCTATTACTTTCTTTTGGGAGGCTGTTACACTTGTGTTTATGTAACAATAGGAAAGTTTGCACAAAAGGCAAAGTTTGTTTGCATATTTACAATATACGTAACTGTCTGTCCACTGAGTCATGAAGCAACATAACACCATTGACCTTGGTGTAACATTTTATCCTCAGTTTGTCCTTATTTCTAAATTATGTAACTAACAGTGTGTAACTTTAGCCAAAAATAGACAGAATCCAAAGCATGTTTTTTCAGACCTGACTCTTATTTGGCCTGGAGGAGGGCCTCCTGCTTGTCTCCATGGAAATGTTGTTCCTTTCACTATAATTTTCCACAGTATGACATAAAAACTATCTATCTCAACTGGAAATGTTCTTAAGTATAGCTTTAACTTTCTACTCCCATGGAATCATGCAGGTGATGTGTCACCTCCAAAATGTTATATACAGTTTAGCCTTTAAATCAAAAGTTTTCTAATGTAATAATCAAACACTGTATCCTCCATATGATTAGACTGTAACTGAAACACACTTCATTGCTTTAACCTCCTGCTATGGTGTAATACATTGCTGACTAGAACTCTCACTTCCCCTTGTTTTAAGCCTCATTGCAAGAACAAAGTGTCCACACAGCAGAAGTGGGTCAGTAAAGCATCGGAGCAAACAAGAGTCACACATGAAAGCAAATTGTTTTGACCTTTATTAAACATAGCTTGCAAGAGATAAATATTACAAAGTTATTTCCTCCAAAATTAGCTTATTTTTTTCAATCAATGCATAATTGGCAAACAACTGGCAGTATTCAAACAGCATTATTTTCTTTTACTATTTTTGAGACTGTTAAATATCAACTATGTGCAAAAGGTCAGGATTGGTGTAAGCAAAGCAATATGACTCAAATAGTCAACTTTTTATAGATGTTTCCTTTTCAGTGTTTGGTTGAAATATACTTAGACAAACCAAATAAATGTACAAGTTAAAACAACTGAAAATGGTTGACAACTCAATTTCAAGGGTCACATGACACATGTTTGGATGTGTTTATGTAACAGTTTATTTAGATCACAAATTAATTTGTCTAAATGCGTTAGGATGTCATTTGGTCACTTCCCTTCCACTCAAAATAATGTAACATCATGTTTTCTTACACCTCTGAGAATACATGTGACCACAAAGAAACATTTTCAAGAAGTTCTCAAAAGGTTCATTGGAGAGTGACTGTCGCCTAAATCAATGTACAATCCTGCAACCTTGTCAATAAAGCAAATGCATTCAGGGAGATTGCTTTCAAAAGCAGGAGGAAAAAGAATCCCAAACATTTTGCACATATGTTACACAATATTACACAGTGATCACAAAACGAAATGACAAGATTCACAATATTCATGGCTTTTTGTTTGCTTTTCTACACAATATACAACAATTTCATTTCTTTTTTTAGTACAAGGGAGGAAAAAATGTTTATGTACAATAAGTCCTTATTACTTCAAACCTAGCAAATATCATGTCATTTATTTCATACTCAATAAATTTGTTTCTTTTAAACTGCAATGAAAATAAAACAAATCATTCAATACACATGAAAAACTTTTGAAATCTTAAGTTTAGATTTGATCACATTTGCAATAAAAAGCAGAAAAGCAGAAAACAAGGGGTTTTAATTCAGCCTGTGGCTGAATGAGATGCATAAAAATTGCATTACCAAAACCAAATAAGAGTGCCATTACAATTTACAATAAACAAATCCTGTTCTTTGGAATCTGATTCCAAAAAGCATTTAGGTAAGCATTTTTTTTTTCTTGGCTTAAAATAAAAAGGTGTAAACTTGAGTTTACGTCTGATCCAGGTGGGACCAGGGG
>JACM01010387.1:0-13007 GCA_000787095.1 Periophthalmodon schlosseri
GATTCAGTGAGGCAGCCACTTACAGATTTTATTAAATTAAACTTATTTTCCAGTATTATACATTGTGGAGGTTGCTCTGACAACAGCATTACAATGCAATGTAAAAATTCCCTAAAAGTAAAATCTCCTACAAGTGTCCCTTCACCTTCATCAAATGATCTCTCTGTTGGTAATATGTTCTTAATAGCCATCTTTCTAATTCTCTTTCAAAATTTTCTACTCGACATCTTTTTTATAAAACTTTAATAGACACTACATTCATTTTTTTTTTTTATTGTAATTATGAGCTGTCAATCACATGTCAGCATTTTATCTCCTACAATTTGCTAACAGTTAAATGGTGTTTAATATTACTCTGTGGTCTTTGTCTGGTAAGGCCACAATTATATCTCTATGCATTTTTTTATACAGAGAGTCCCAGTCTGGTCCCCACTCTCTCCATCGCACCTTGAGCCGTCCAGTTAGTTTTGTTTTATTTCAGTGAAATGAAGGAGCTCATTGGTCACTCTTTATTTTGAACAAAATTTTCTCTCATTTCATTTTCTCTCATTTCTCTCACTTCAGATTAACACTTTAGTTCTTTGCTCATTGATTTAATTCCTGTATTTTTTCCTTGTGAGCAGCAATATTATATAATTCTCTTTTTCAAAATTCTCTACTCAACATGTTTGCCCTTTTTATAAAACTTTAGTGGAACCATTTTGAAGAATTTGCCTTTTGGAACAACCGTTTTGCATTGTAACTATGAGCTGTCAATCATGTCATCCTCTCCTACGATTTCCTGACAGTTGAATGGTGTTTTTCTTCTCAAAATTGTGTAATTGCGTAATCCCCCACAAATTGACCATGTGGAAAATCCATGTTCCAATAACAAAATGCAACCAAAATATTCATTTTGATCATGTTGAATCATACTTAATTTGAATCAGATGTGGTTCTTTTAGGCCCGACATGTCCCCCTTAATCATTTTTTTACTATTTCTTTTTAAGATTTATTAACATTTTTGGCGAGGAAAGATCTTCAAAGTTCAAATCGCTGTTGCCTTGCTGTCTCTGTGTACAGTGAAGGTTTTGTGTTGTTAAAGTGGAACGCCCTTAGCTGGCCGCGGTACAATGGAGGGACAGTGGTAGCGTGTAAAAAGCCTCATCTTGGGACTGCTTTATGAATGGCATGTTTTTAATAGCTGAGGATGACACAAAAGAATGAATATAAAAGAGATTCTGGTTTTGAAAAAGGGAACCATCTTGCAGTTCTCAGTTCATGGTTAAAACTTTAAACCTGTACCTATTATCAGAGTGTTTGGGCTATTGGAAATGTTTAGGTTTTTTTTCTATAGGACAATATTCTGCTTTGTGAGGATATATTTATTTGTATTTTTTTCAATCTACCTTTTGGAGTTACGATATTAATATTTTACTTTGACTTTACTATCATAATTGCTATGGATTTTAAAAACAAAATATTAGTTTCCAAATAAAGCTTCTTTTTAACAGACCAGTGTTCCAAATAAAGAACCTTTATTTGGAAATAATATTGGAAGATCGAAATGACCCTCTTTGAACTAAGCATCAGTATCTGCAAATATCAGTTATCAGCCACAGCTGCAGGCCAAATATCAAATTGGTATTCGCTCAAAAAATCCATATCAGCCCATTCCTAAAATAAAGCAGATAAGATTTATTGGTTGATTTATTTATTATTTATTGATTGATTTAGATTTGCGATTCAATTTTTTAAAAGTAAGATTCTTTTTAGAATTTACATTTGAAACAACTGCAGGAGCATTCACATTTGAGAGAAATGTCACGTAGCCATTTTCCAATTATAAAAAACACGTAAATCAAAATCTGCTTCTTGTTATGGTGAAATGCCACTATGAAGAGGTGGGGAAGAGGTCAGTTTTGACAAGGAAGTCAATGGACTAATTTCTGTTATTAAGTTGTTTTAGATCAGTATTGAACTTAATGTTACCATGTGGTCTTCTACTAGTTCTGAAATACATCAAGACTATTAACTATTCATGTCAAACTTTGTCCTATTTATGTGATTAACTTGCTCAAATAAGCATATAGTTATGATACCTGTCGCCAAGGACAATCTGTCCAATTAGATTTGTAGGTCAGGAGTGGGACACAGGCGTCTAGAGCAGTGAAGGATTGCACTGGTCTCGCCTGCCTAAGCATGACTGAGGCCATGCATTAAACATTAAACACCTCTGCTCTATCAGTGACATATTTTGACTGGCGAATATTATGCTCAGGTCTCAGATGAGTGCTTGTTGATGATTTGGGTCTCATTATAACTCAGACGTGACAAGGAGAGCAGGGAGCGCTTGGAGTCGAAAGCAGGAGACTTGTCTGAAGAAGATAAGGAGAAGGAGATGGGGAGATGGAGAATCGCCTGTGGCCTGGTGAGAAATCCTCCAGCTTCAGATGAGCAGTGAGATGGTCAAATGGAAACTGACCATCTGATAAGCGACGGTCAGATATGACAACTGTTTGGGATTGGCAGAGATGACCGGGTGCAGATGGAATGGAAGAGGAGATATTGAAGATTGACGTTGATAGGGATGATGTTTTCCCCCACACTGACGTTTGACCCATGAGGGAGCTGGGTAACCTCTACTGAGCAGCTGTCTGAAGAGCCTCACACAAACAGTAGCAGCAGTAAAGTGCATAGCAGTAGTGAATATGAGAAATACTGTTACAGAGTGGTTATGCAGATAGTCCAGTATAGAGCTCATATGTGAGCAGATGGATGCCATAATGATTTGTTTACTGTAGAGGGCTGTGGCGTCCTGCAAAAATAAACTCTCAACGGAAAGAATCCGGAGCACTGCGGCATCTCCGCTAACACCACCGGACTGCACGGTGTGCGGTTTGAGCTCTTCTCGCTACTTTGAATTATTCTGAATATTAGCGGCCTCTGCACCAGAGCTGCAGCGTGTGCAGTCTGAGCCCGGGGACAGAATGAGTGACCACATGGACCTTGAGTCTCAGACATTGTCAGGACTTCTTCACTGTGGTGCTGATGTGCAGTTTTACAACAGCTCCTGAGAGGTGATCAGGTATTAAAAGTGTCCATTTGTGTCACTTCAGCACCGCTGATGGATAGTGGATGATGGTCCCTCCACTGCTTCCTGCTAAAGTCCACTAGCTCCTATGTTTCGCTGACTTTCTGCTGATATGACCCAGAGAAGGTGAAATTAAGAGGCTGCTGAGCTCACCTACTCCATCTTAGTCATTGTCATTCAAGATGCCAAAGGTGTTTTATAGTATGAATAAAAACACTGATCATATTGTCCGATCATTTGTTTTTCCAACCGTGAATTCTATTCTATGTGAAATCTATTCATTTTAAAATGGATTATTTATTTTATTTATTTGATAGGGACAAGCATGTACATTAGATACTACAACATTTATAGCCAAGGCCAATGTCCGTCCCTAGAAGGGCTTTTACAAAAGGCAAAATACAGTCAGGGTTCACTTTATTATTGAATAATATACAAAGGCAAATGCAGGTCAGGTTTATCAGTGATTACATGTCATTTAAGATAAGAGAAACTTCATTTGTCCCACAGTGCGGAAATTCCAGTGTTACAACGCGCAGTTTCCAATGCAAAAGTCATTTTACCCCATTGTTTGCTATTCACTACACCCACACAATTTCAATACATTTTTCAGTTGACCCCTGCGTATAGTTCTATCTGTGATGAAGGGGGTCCGCTGACCCGGGCCCCCCAGAGACCTGTGATTCACCTACGCTAATGCCTCCTGAGTGTGGGAGCGATCGATAGTCACGTCAGCAACCTCCCCGTGGCTTGAAACCACAGCCCAGCGCATGCAAACGTATATATCGAACAATGGAGGTGACTCATGCATGCTAAAGCGCCCGCGTAATCATCCTGCCTGCGTCTGTGAAGTTTAACTCATTATAGATGTGACTGAGACTAAGGAGAAGAGACAAGAAGCTTCACTTAAACTATTGGGCAGGAATAGTGTCATGGACGTTAGGGGTGGTCCAATATAGATTGTTTTGAGCCAATACTGATAACCGATATTTAACATGCTGTTGTGGTTGATAACTGATATTTACCGATATTACGTTGTTAATATAGGATCTTTATGTTAAAAGTCCTATATTACACAAAATTGACTCTTGTGAGCTTTAAGCCGTGGTAGAATGCATAAGGTAAAACATACCCGGAGTTACATTTTGATTCATTCACACATGTTTGACTAATCCTGCATTATCAGGCTGTCAACATCTACAAACTAAGATGTAGATAGCATATTCTTTTTTTCCTCGTAAAATGTGTTGATTTCCAGAAATAAGGAGGATTTATTTTGTAGTCAGTTTTTTCATCACCTCCACAGCTCTTTGAAATGTCAGGCCTCGCAGTTTTTATTACTAAAAATGTTGTTTAAAAATACACACAACAATGCCGTTTTGTGCTGGGCAAAAAGAGAAAAAGAAGTTGAAAATCAGAATGTGATCATTTTGACGTGGGTGTTGACTGGATTTGTTGAAATGGAGATTTATTTTACTAGATTATCATTGTGAACCTTTTATCTCCTTAATAAAATAGGAACACATTTAATCCATTATCTTACATCATTAAATATTATTGAAGTCATATTACCTATTATTCCTATCTCCATTTAGCTTTTACAAAGGATTTAGTCATATTGCAGCCCAGAGACAAAGCAGTGTTTTTTCTCTCAGCTTTTTTTCCTATGGGTCGCTTTAAAAGTTTTATTCTTTTTAAACTGGATGCCCTTCCTCTCACATCTGTTGCGTACTGTCACTGTAGATGTCTTGCCCATTGACACATAGGCCCGTCACGGTAACCAATTTTAAACTGCGATGTATTGCTGAAGTAAATATAGACAATAAACGATAATATTGAAACCAAACCACAAAGCAGAATTATCCCCCAAAAACAATAATATTGTTAAAAAATATGAGCTGCAATAAATAGATGCCAGAATGCAACAGTTAACTAGTTGGTTTGTATCGATAATGAGTCGTACAAGTTCATAATCCAACCTTCCACAGTTCAAATTGCGTCATAATACAGAAAAATAACCAAAAATGTCCAATTACTACAAATTGAACGATAAGTCAATATAGTAATTATCTTGACAGGCCCATTGACACAACAACATTTTGCATTCAGGCAATACAAAGTTACCACGTTACCAGTTATTTTGAAAATGGGTATTCTTTGTGCCGTTTTTTGTTGTGACACAACCTCAAACACAATGTACCCAGACCAATCTATGCTGTGTGAAGGAGAAACATATAATCATATGGCAAGAAACATCACTAGGTTGAAGATTGAAGTTACATTTTCCTAGATGTAAACATGTTCTTTTGAATATTGTCTGGCACCTCCTGGTCATTTCCGCACCTCTTTGGCTGTAAACACAAACTTTTGCAAAATACAGCTGCTTCTCAAATGTGTCCTTATGAATAGTGTAGATTAAAGGCACTGTAACTGATTTTTACAGTCTTAAAAACATGAAAAAAAAACTAGTTTGCAGTGGTCCAAAGTTATTCCTCATTCACCTTATGCATTCTGAGCATACAAATTATTCACCACGATGAATTTATAAGCGGTTTTCACAACTCTCAGAGACCAGCGAGGAGTTTTGTCATGACAGTGAAGCTAACAACAACTAGCATGCTAACAGCGTACTTCCTAATTATTGGACAAAAAAAAGCTTTATAATTAGATGCAGACAGCACGCAGCAGATATATTTTGACCTTAAGAGCTGCTTATACAATAAATCTGTACTGGGGCAAGACAAATACAGACAGTCACAGTGGACTTATTTTGACCTCAAGAGCTTCTTATACAATATATCTGTACTGGGCAAGAAAATTTTGCTCAAATAGATGGGAAAAATCGGGTACAGGCCCTTTAAATGCATACTTTCAGCAAAAGTTTGGAGACTAGACTTTTCAAAGAAGTTTTATCTCCGAAGGATAGCTGCAGACTGCCTCCTACTGTTTTTCAGATTAGCTGGAAGTAACTAATCAGTGCCAATATGTGTAAAAACATGGAATTGACTGTAACTGTTTTATCATTTATTTAATTAAGAAATCATCAAATGCTTAACGCAAATTAATTTGACCCTAAGAAGCTAAGCAGAAAAGTGTAGTAAAATATATATTTGTCATAGACTTAACCAACATCATGCTTAAGAAATATAAAGGTTCACGATGTAACTTTTCTGGTGGGTCATCCGCCACCTGCTTGTCTCCATAGTGATTTTATTGCTGTGTTTAAAATGTTACACTGTACGGCATTATTCAGTTTAGACTGGGCAATTGATACGCTAATTTGATTAATTCATGTTTTTAATAATCACCCATATGAAAAATTGTGAAATTGTGGATTGAGATAGAGAAGAGTTTGGCCTGTAAAGACAGAGGCTACAAAAAAGTGTCCTGAAAATTACACAAAAGAATTGGAAATGAATGGCATGCTTCCCCTGGCTGTTGTTTTTAGAAAGCACAATGTGGCATTTCGTTTGTTTTTCAAATATATCTGCCAGTGACGCCAATGACCGGCAGACCACAATCAAAGCTCTGCAGGGCTGTCTCAGGGGTGTGCAGACTTGGCTGAGCATAAACTTCCTAAACTTAAATCAAAATCAAACTGAGATTGTTGTGTTTGTCCAAACTAACCCACTGCTTGGGCCTGACAGTGTGATTGGTCCCCTGTCCTCTTATTGTCGCCCTGCAGTGAGGAATCTTGGGGTGATTGTGGCCTCTGTGTTCAGCCTGGACAAGCACACGACCTCTGTCATAAAGTCCAGCTTCTTTCAGCTGAGGCTCCTTGCTGTAAAGTAAAGTAAAGCCTTAACCTTCCACAGGCGGATTTTGAAAAAGCAATCCTCGCATTTATAAAGTCTCGTCTGGATTATTGTAATTCTTTGTGTGTGGGGCTGGACCAGGGCTCCCTGCAGCACTTACAGAATGTCCAGAACACTGCAGCTCGTCTGCTGACAAAAACTTAGAGACGAGGGCACATCAGGCCTGTGCTGTGCAACCTGCACTGGCTCCTACTTCATATCTGGTTCAATTCAAAGTGCTATTGATTGTGTTTAAATGTCTGTGCTCTATGGGTCATCTTTATTTGAGGGAGTTATTGGAGCCCTGTTCTCCACCCAGAGCCCTGAGGTCAGCTGACCAGCTCCTGCTGACTGTGCCCAAAGCCAGGCTCAAGACCAGAGGTGACAGAGCCTTTTCTGTGGCAGCGCTCACACTATGGAACAGCGCCCTGTGCCTGTCAGATCCTCGCAGTCTGTAGCGGAATTTAAGACTAGACCAAAAACCCACCTCTTCTCCCTGGCATTTGGTTCTCGCTAAGCAGTATATCTTGGTGTTTTATTGTTTTATTGTTCTTTGTGTATCTGTTTTTATTGACTTTTATGTGAAGCACTTTGGGCAGCTTAAGTTGTATTTTAAATGTGCTATATAAATAAAATTGAATTGAATAAATACTACATTTAACAATTGGCAAAGTAAATAGTAGGATATGAGATATTGTCATATTGTCCAGACGTTTTGGCATTCTTACTGTAAGTGGGGACTCGCCTCTCCACAGATATGACCTGTACCTTGGCCTGGTGGTGTTTAATACCATACTGCAGAACATTTTAGGCAAAACGATAACATCTCTATGGAGACAAGCAGGTCCGGTACCAGATGTTTTCCATGTATTTGAGCAAAATTCGTCTTGCCCCTGTAAAGATATATCTTATAAGCAGCTCTTCAGGTCAAAATATGCTGCAACATGCTGCTTTTTGTCCAATAATCAGGAAATACGCATTAGCATGCTAATTGTTGTTTGTTGTTGTCCGCTCTGGTTTCTGAAAGTTGTGAAAAGCTCTTACAGCTATTTGTGGTGAATAATTGGGACACTCCGAATGCATAAGGTAAGTGAGTAATAACTTTGGACAACTGTTTAAAATGAACTGTTCTGTTTTTCATGTTTTTAAGACGGTAAAGTAGGTGTAAATTTTCAGCTCCAAAAAATACAAAGTTTGCTGTTGATGTTGGTTTTCACTTGAGGCCAATCTTATTCCTGCAAAGTGATTTTTACAAAGGATATTCTATTCACTTTTTTGACAAATGATACGTCTGCATGTCCTAAGTTAAAGCTAATGTGGGAGAAGTGCCCTATTTTACAGAACGTTACCGTGAACTGTAGTGGAAAGAGATGTTATTGCTTGGCGTCATGCACGGCCAAATGTTCCTCAGTATGGCTTTAAACTGATTTAGCCTGCATTTCAATCACAGGTGTTTTCTTACGCTCGTAAATAAAATACTTGGTTAGATATGGCTATTCTGTGAAACATTCCAGACAAAGCAATAACATCCCCATGGAGACGAGCAGGTGATGTACCCTCCACCAGAAAAGTTACGTGGTGCAACTTTAAAGTCAATTTATTACGACAAATTGACAGAGGTACTCAGTTGCATTTACTTACTTTTTTTTTTTAAGAAACTGTACTTTTCAGAGTACTTTTCTAGCAGCATACTTTTACTCCTACTTGAGTAATATTTGTCCTGAAGAAACAGTATTCTTAACCCTTAGTTAAAGTTTTAGTTGCTGTTCCCACTGCGAGTAAGTCTACAAGTGACAAAAGCTTTATGTTGACAACTCACCTTTTATAATTTTTGTGCCTGTCCTTTGAAAATACCAGATTTTACCAAATTACTTTAACTTCAAATTTTAAATCAGTAGTTGCGTCCTGGCAGTTACTCTTTAACTTACTCTTACTTGAATAGTAGTAGTAGTAATTTCTTGGACCACTACTTTGTACTTAATACTTGGGTAATATTATTTTGAAGTAACGTTACTCATACTCTGCAAATGTACTTGTACTTCTGTGTATTCATTCTCTTGTAGTTTACTTTCATAATGGTCTTGTCCCCCTTAGTAATCAGCACAAACACACAATACAGCGCAATAATTCAATTTCTTTATTGATATACACAAAATGAGGTAATCCTGGAAAGTTCCTGGACAGATAGAAAATGGGATTTTTACAGGAAGTACAAACATGAATACAAAATCATTTCCTCACTCTGCATGATGTACATCCAACTTTTAACCACCTCCCTGTACCTAATAAAGTGGCCAGTGAACAAGTAAACATACAGTGGACACGACTGGTAGTTTCAGATAATAAATATGCTGATTTTCATATACAGAAGAAAAATCCACCAATATTGAACCTGATAATTTATATTGTTGCCATCTGTTACTCTATTTTTTTCAGTTCAGAAAGACACTTACGGTAACTCACCAAACATAAAGATACATTAAACAACATTGGTGTGTAAAAGTATGACATTATTATCTTAAGATTTAAAAAAAAATAATAAAAAATCTATTATTTTTTCTATTCTTTATATTTTAAAAGTCCACTGCATAACCTTTCTATTTGAGGATACACTACCTGCTTGTCCCCATGGAGACATGTTACTGCTTTGCCTAGAATGTTCCACGGTATAGATTTAAACTTCTGTTTCTCCATGGAGACAAACGGATGGCTCCACATGGCCAAGTTAGAGATCTTTGGAAAGGCGAGCAGTAAGAATGGCACTGTAGTAAGTAGATAGATATTATAATTCTATATATGTGGAACCTTTTAAACAAAGCAACAATATCTCCATGGAGACCTGCACCCTTTACTAGAAAGGTTCCACAGTGCCCCTTTCATTCATTAAAAAGGTCAAATACTATGGGAATGAAAATCTTCATGCAAGTGTGAGCGTTGCAGATGCTACACAGAAGTTCAGGCAAAGCTTAAAATGAAGGAAAAAAGGGCTGCATTTTAGCTATTTAGTTAAAACCAAACCTTGAAACCTTCTCCATCGAGATAATTGTACTAAAGTAAGAGAACTGTTAACAAAATATTTCTCAAGTGGGACTAAAAGTAAAGTGAAAGTGTACAAAAGCTGCAGCTTTGTCAAAAAGTTACTCAAGTAAATGTAACTTGAGTACTACCCACCTCTGTGTTAAAGTACAGGAACCACAGACATTTGAAAGGTCTCCAGCCCTACGCACCAGTGAGTAATCCTGAATCATTTGGTGAATTTAAACATCTATAATATATATATTTTTAAAAACGAACAAAGTGGAGATGTATGTAGAGCAGGTATAACTGAATATCTCACTTTGAGCTTTTTCCATCTATACGAGACCTTTTCAGCTTGAGTAAAACCTCTCACCATTTTACATAGCTACATTCTATTTTTATATTCAATCTTTTTACTGCATTCACAAAATACATACGACACAAAAAGTGCATCAAGTCCATTTGGTCTGATCTTGCTCTCTCTCTCTCTTCCTGTCCTCAGGTCGATTATCCTTCTTCTCATCTGGCTCAGAAAACCTGCACCGCGTGGAGAGGGTCACCTGGGGCACCCGCTACGCCATCACGGTCTCCTTCACCTGTGACCCCGCCCACTCCATTGTTGACCCCTCGCTGCCCGCCCCGTGAGGGCGACGCACCATCCGTTCGCTACCATACACCAGCCCTGGAACAGATGCAGACACAGATAAATCGATCAGGATGTCGTTAAGAAGAATGGACCCTCTTTTTTGCAGAGGGATTTTTTTATTCCCATTTTCCATTTATTGATGATCGCTTTTTATAATTCTGGTTCATAAACTCTATTATGTGACACTTTGTTTATGTTCAGATGTGTTTCAGCTATATGTTGGTTAGAAATTATGATAATTTATATTGGTGACCAAACCCATTTTCCCAATATATTAAATCAACTAGGGAAGCACCAAGCCAGCTTTTTCAATTCCGATGCCAATATCGATACTTGGTCTTTCCTTTCTGACAAAACCCAAAGTCAACTTCCTGAAGTTACTTTCCTTAAAAACTAGTGACAATATGTTATCAAAACGTCCTAAAATATGAAATGTGTTACAGCTACCGTCTGTAAGTTTATTTGAGTTTTTTTTTTTTTTCACCAGTAGATGGCAGATGTGAAACCTGTTCCCCCCTCCCCCCTCACCTGGCCTTTGTTCAGGCCGGTGCTCTCTGGGCTTCTTCTGTCAGGCCAAAGATGGCACACTATCAAGAGAGCATCTAGTGGTGATATGTGAGAATACAACTGGGATGGGTCGACTAGTCTATTTACAGATGGCAGCTTTATTATTAGTATGACATGTCAATATTTACTGGGTTGAAGTTGTTAAAAATGGATTTATGTTCTCAAAATGGCTAATTAGGGATCATATTTTATTATTGGAAGATAGGGCATCGATACTTGATCTGTTAAATTTTCCAGTATCAGCATCAGTACTGGTATTTGTATTGGTGAAACCCTAAAATCAACTAAAAGGAAACTATAGTAACTTTTTCCTGCTCTCATCTTAACGCCAAGAACCTAAAACCTTTTTTTGCAACTTAAAGAAGCACTATGAAGCATTGTTTGGTATTATCAAATGTATCAAAACTACATTTCAAAGGTCCAGTACATGAAGATGTTATTAATTTGCCTGGAATGTTCCACAATATGGCATTAAGCATTTCTATCTTCATGGAAACAATCGGCTGATGCCACCAGGCCGCGTGGCAGGTTCAATCTGTGGAGGGGCGACCCTGCTCACAGGTAGAGTGCATGTTTTCATAATATTTTTTCAGCAATAAAAACAGCCATTCTGAAATTAACGGTGGACATACAAGTCTAATACGATACTCTACATTCCAGGCAAAAACAAGGGATCAGGGTATTTGCCAACTTCTCTAACATAGTAATTAAATTATAAAAATGTTTGCCAAATTTGTATTGTTGTACATGAAATTTGAGTTTGATGCTACAAAATAAAAAAAAAAACCATGAGGAATCAATAGAAATGGCTGTTTACTTTAAATCTGTAAATGAGAGCGGACTGTGGGTGAAGATGACTTATTGATTGCTCAGTACATCCAGGAAGGGATGGGCTGTGTTTTGAAATTTATTTAGGAAAAATGAGCAACCAGTCTGTATGTGCTTTTTGTGTACTTTGATCATTTCCTTGGAATTTTCTCTTTAATGCTTTAGAAATCTCAAAAATATCACTCCAAAATTGTAATCAAATTGTAATATTGAAAACGTGAGATGGTATTTTCATAGCAACAGAACTTTGAAATCCATTTAATCAAATAATACAAAGTGGCAAAGCAGTATATAATTTTATAATGTTCTCGTGGTTGGCTTGGTTTGGTGGGACCTGTGGTAAATATTTATCATGGTTTTACATCAGTTAAGTGGCAGTTTGTGGGGAAAAAAAAGTCAAGAAAAGTACAAAAATACAGGAAGTAGCGCGAATTCTAAAACAGAATCTCTCCACTTAAGTCATCAGCATGAAATTTCCATCGAAAATGCAGAAACAATTTACGCAGAAGGATGGCATTTTTCTGACAGATTAAACCTTCCTTCCAAAGTATTCTAAGTATTCTGCAATTTTGTTTAGTTTTTGGCCCTTGTTAACATTATGGTTGCCAGGTTGCCAGATAATAGTTATAGAATTACCTCTATGCAGGGGTGTAGCACAAAATTCTGGGCCCTGGGTACAAATTATCTCTACATGTTGTCTAATGAAAAACACAAATTACAGACTTTGTGAGGGGCCCCTCCTTGCACTGGACCCTGAGGAAATGATACTCTTTACCCCCTTCCCCCAGTCCGATGCCCCTGCCTCTACGTATGTCACAACTGCTGCCCGTATCCAACCATCCATCCATCCATTTTCTTCCGCTTATCCGGGGCCAGGTTGCGGGGGCAGCAGTCTAAGCAGGTCCTCCCAGACTTCCCTCATCCCAGACACGTCCTCCAGCTCCTCCAGTGGGACCCCAAGGCGTTCCCAGGCCAGCTGAGAGACATAGTCCCTCCAGCGTGTCCTGGGTCTTCCCCAGGGCCTCCTGTTGGGACGTGCCCGGGACACCTCCCCTGGGAGGCGTCCAGGGGGCATCCAGA
>KN480872.1:0-92861 GCA_000787095.1 Periophthalmodon schlosseri
TTGTTGTTTTGTCAGTGGTGCAGTGGAGTGTCATTGGTTTTTGAACCAAAAAATAATGTCATTGCTTAGCTGAAATTTGTCTCAGCTAAGCAATTACATTATTTTTTGCACAGACCTGCAGGTATTTGATGTAGTTATGGTTGCCATAGCCACTTGCCTACAATTCTCTCCACAGATTCACAATTCACATTCAAAAACTTGACTTATTTTTAGTGTGAATTTTGAGTTGAGCAAAACTACACTAATCCTTAAAAACATGCATACTTACTGTAAGTGTGGTGACCTCCCCACAGATCTGACCTGTAACTTCATCTGTGTGTCTCCATGGAGATTGATAAATGTAATGCCCTACCATGGAACATTCTAGGCAAAGCTATAATGTCTGCACAGAGACAAGCAAGTGGTGGACCCACCACCAGAAAAGTTACACCTTGGATCTTTAAGTAAATAATTGCACATGTGCAGTTTTCATCCCATAGTGCATGTCTATATTTGCATTACTACGTATCTGATGTCTCTACACTCCAATAAATAACACAACTTTACAACTACAAACAAGATACTATTTAAATTCAGTTTACATCTTCACACATCTTAGTTTTCAAGTTGATTTGTCTTCGTCTGTCCTTCTGGTGCCAGCCCCTCGTGCAGTAAACGCTACTGTCCAGTCCCTGCAGAGGCTCCCTCTCTGACATGTGAGAAGTCTGCCATTTATAACACCCTTTTTTACCAGGAGGATGTGAGCGCTTGGGGCGAGCTGTCTAAACGTCCACTCTGACTTGTATTTTAGGTGCTTTTGCTGCCCGTCCTCCTCCTCTTCCTCCTTTGAGACATGGAGAGGCTCTGCTGCTCTGGGAGTTGGTGCGGCAGCGCTGAAAAGAGGGGAAAAAAAGACAAGAAGACATCAGCACTATTTGGAAATGAAAAGCAAATGTTCCAGGGTAAGTTAAGAGCATGTAGTCCCCCGCGGGTTGGGCTTTGAGGGGGTAAAGTAGAGACAGCCCCGCGCCTGGTTCCACGCTGTGTTCACATTAAAATAAGTGTCAGGAGGCCGGAGCGGCGATTGGGGCGGACAGTGATGGGCCTCTGCCTCTCACACTTCATGACAGGGTTTCACTAAAGCTGCCTCAGGTTTGACGCCCCGGGTCTTGTCTGACAGGCTCTGTGACCGTATTTAAAGTATGAGGGGAAAAAGATATCTATGTTGAATGTGGTGATAGGAATGTTTTTGTGATGTTTTATTTGAAGTTTTCAAACACTAGAATGTCACGGAGATGTGCTCTCAGATGGGGAGACAGTAGGCATTATTTAATTTATATTATCATGAGAAATATTGTAGGTAACTTAAAAAAAGTCAGACATAATCTTTTATACGTAGTTTTGTTAAATATGTTGTGCTGGTGTCTTTACAACCACACCACAAAACCAGTAGATTTAAAGCTGATGTGCTAAATGTATAGAGTCCAAACCTTTTTCACATCTCTGTCCTGTCCGTCCAGGGGGGCAAAGACAATGCCCTGTCAGAGGGTCACACGGGGCGTCACCTGCACAGTCACATGACTCTGTGCAGCCTGCTCCAAAAGTACCAGCTTCACATCCTAGAAAAATAAAAACAGATACATAAATACATACAAATAAATCGTTTCAAGTAATTGGGATACATATTAGTGGTTTTCAGATTCTAGACTGTGATGATGTCATACTCCCACATGGGAAGCAAGAGCCAGTTTTTCCTATTCATTACGTTCCTGTGAAATATCCAAAAGATAAAGGCGCAAATGTCGATGCGATCATTTGGGATGTCATCTGAAACTCAGCAATATTTACAGAAAAATGAACCCACATAATTCTCTTCATCATTTCTAATAGACCAGTGCCCTTAGTAAATAAACATGTAGATTATCTACCAGATGCAAATGGACATAATAACCACAAGAAAATAATAAACTTCATTTAAGTTAATGCATATGACAGGTTAGACTACTGACTTCTCTAAAACAGAGTTAACATCATTGTATTTAAGATTTGTCTAAAAATCTTGCCTAGTATTTTCTAATTTTTTTTTTTTTTTCCTAATTTTGATGAAAGTTATAATTGTACTTCCTGGTTGGACATGGGCAGCAGATATGACATACGCAGAGGTATGTTACCTAGCAACCATAATGCAAACAAGGGCCAACTTTTTGTTTTCTACTTTTCTTCACAAGCTGCCAGTTGACTGATGTAAATGTATGATGAACGCTTACCTCAGATACTATCCCACTAAACCAAGTAATAAGTAAAAAAGTAGGAAAAATATATAAATCTGTCAAATGCACTTTAAGTCCTATTTAATATGTATAATAATCAGTTCAGTGGATTCAAACCACAGGAAAAGGCCATTCCCTTTGACAGACAGACTCCCTCACTTACACAACCAGACCTTCCTCCCAGCTGCTGCTCTGCCCAGCCTCCTCATCTCTCCTGCTGGGTCTGAAGTGGCCATTTATGTGCCCCCGCAGTGACAGAGAGCCCCAGAGCAGGAGGAGGGCACAGGGATGTAATAGGAATGCATTAACCAGTCAGGAAGCACCTGTCTCACATCACGTACCCGGGCTGCCTGCCTGCCCACCTACTGCACCGGGATGTTTGAATGCCAGCACTACACTCACAATGTCCTATTATAGCTTTTACAGGTAAACCAGCATACTCAGCTTGGGTATTTGAAATTGTATCCACTTTAACTTTATGGGAAGTCTGTATAATAAATCTAGCAGAGAAAATGCGATGTCCTTTTATGTCTATTTTTCATTCAATGTATTTATTTATTTTATTGACATAGTTAACCTATTGTTGTTCCAAAGCTTTCCGTTTTAATGTATTGACATTAAGTCTTTCATTTAATAACAATCAAATCTTCGGGGTTGAGTAATGCCACCAGGTCCCGAAGCTGTTGTGAAAAAAAATCATTATTTACGGCAGTGAAAACATTTAACGTGGTGCCAGTTTTTGTTTCATGTCATTAACTGTCTGGATTCTGACCATCAAATTCTGACCTTCAACTCAATTTTAAACTATAGACATTATAGAATGTTGTGTTTCACATGAACACAGCCCGTTATCTGTTTGTACTCACTTCTTTGACATAGTAGCCCATAGTACCCGGGTGGACATATACACTGCCCAGTCTGGTGATCACACATTTGTCCAACTCTGCAGTCACATGTCTGGGCACAGTCCTCTCCAAAAAATCCTGGTGGGCAACCTGAGAAATGCATGAGACATTTGATTTGGGTATTAAGGTGTTTGTATTGTTATTGGCCTTTTAATTATGCTTTTGAGCATTTCATGTTATAGAATTTAAAACAATGGCTATTTAGAGAAAACACACATCATGTAGCATATTGGATTTGACAATGCTACGGGTAATTGGTTTCAAAATTATCTTTCAAACAGAACCCACGCCGTAGTAGCTGATGGGTTTAAATCAAATGTTTTAACTTTAAGCAAAGGTGTGCCCCAAGGCTCAATTGTGGGCCCGCTACATTTTACTATATTTATTAATTCCATTGGTTGCAATTTAAGAGAAAGCCTCATACATTTATATGCAGACAATGCTGTTTTGTATGCTGCAAGATTTTAATAAAATTCAAAATTCCCTCAAAAATCTGTATACACTAAATGGTACATTGATTGACAGTGTCACCACCTATAAATATCTTGGGTTTTGGCTTGATGAAAACTCCCTATACATATATTGGAATTATGTATTAAGAGAACAATACTGTATAAAATGTATTTATAAGGGACTACTTACTGAATACCTACCTACTGCCTGAATATCTGACCTGCTTGTTGAACTTTGATAGGAAACTTTTAATACAGTCTAATAAGTCTAAAAACTGGCCGCACTAGAACTGAAATGGACATGCAAAACTGGATAGATTGGTGCTACTAACACACTTTAATAATCTGGTGATAAACATTTATAATCACAACTGCTCCATGTTTTAAATGGACCTATGTAGCTATTTGTTTTGCTTATTTTTGTTTGTATTGTTCTGCATTTTAACACGGCGCTCATGAAAAAGAGAGTCTGAGTATTCTCACTGGGCTGTCCTTGTATAAATAAAGATAAATGAAATGAAATGTTCCATCAAATACACTTCCTATATTGAGATTTGGTGCACGCCATCTACTGGCAACAGTGGAAAAAAATGTCTATTTGAGCAATTCAACCACATGCTAATACAGTATAAGCTTGAAGTTGTAAATTTGATGGCAGGAATGGTCTGAATGAGTCCAACTTTGAGTTATTGACTTCAAAACTGCTATATTTCTACTTTTGACGTCACAATCCAGGAAAATCGAAACAGAATGATTTCTAAAGTGCAGAGTAGGACAACCCCATAAATAGGATTAATGAAACAAGCACGAATGAAGCAAAATACAACTCCAGGTGTGTTTTGAATGTCTTAAAACATGGCTAAAAGCTCAAAAAGTCAGTTTTGCATAATGTGTCCTTCAACATCAATGCTCAGTACAATTACATAATAGAAATGTTATCTTACTGTGCTGACAGGAGTTGCCGTAGTAACCCACATTACATTTGCATGCTCCTGTTGCAGAGTTACACGTTGCGTTATGAAGACATTGACACTCGTGAGCACAGCCCGGGCCGTACTTTCCCATTGGACAGGCTGCAAACACAAATACACAAACACAACATTTTTGAGCAGTGGTTTCAACATGGCTTAGTAGCAATCTCGAGAATTTATTGGGCATATGGTCCATGTGGAGACGGTTTGGCTAAAACCGCTACAAAGCAAGTCATTGAATGTTACTTGATTGCATCTGTCAGCAATAAAAGGCATATGTCAAATGTGACTTTTTAAAGAAACTGTCATAAACTGCTAATGATTGGATTGAACGCATGTAAAGTATAATGAAAGGAAATCTGATTTTATCTCATGATATTGTTCAGAGAGACAGAAGAAAACATGTTTTCTTAACTTTGAGTAAACTAAACTTTGTAGAAGTTTTCATGGCCAACATCAAGAACTTAACAAGCACTTTCATTAGATACTTTCAAGTTGTGGTAAGTTTATTGCTCGTGTGTTTAAAAGTGTTAAGGAATCTAAAGTCGTACTTTCAAATGGAAAATGATAGGGCAAAATCTGAGTGTCATTTGGTTTAATATGTAATGGCATAATGTAAATGGAAAAAAGGACACAAGCTCAAGTGTAAGAGGATGAATATTTATATTACACACCAAGATTACGCTGTTAGATGTCCCACCAAAATACTGTGGATGTAGTTCTTCCTTTTGGGCTTAAATATGTAGCAAAATGTGAAAGTTAATGATTCTCCAAGACAGTAAATCCAGCGCACGTTGACTTAATCATTACAGCATGGCTCCTGGGATAAACTCACAACTCATGTTCAAAAACTTGACTAACCTTCACTGTTAATTTTTTGTTGTTTTGCATAGCTCTGAAAGGAACTGGGCCTTCAAACAGGTACATGGGTGAGGGATATAAACAACACACACATGTATGTTGGGGACATTGCATTGACTTGTCCTGGAGACATATCCATTACTATAGTTACTAGTTACCTAACCTTAACCTAAACCCTAACCGTAAACTATTTTGACATGTAACTAAACTTCAAATTATGTTGATTAACATCACAGGAATCTGATTTCTGTCCCTGTAAGGAAGGCAGGCTCCCATGAAGTGTGTATACAGATTTTAGTCCACACAATGTGATAAATATTCACACATATATTTATTTTATTAAAACAATATCTAAATAAATGCAGGAAGATACACATATCTGTATGTCTGTTGATTTTTTATGTTAATAACCATGAAGTAATAAAAGCTTTTTAATTTAATTCGATTTTTTTTTCCTTTCCTGTCTTTGTGAAAACTTTGCTACACATTTTAAGCCATTTTTATTTTTATTTTTCTAAAAATACAGGAAATAAAAGGAAAAAATCTGAACCTCACTCAATTATTTTTTTCTCTTCTCTCTTAATGTTCTGCCCTTTCACTCTTATTTCTTCTTTTTTCTGTTTTATTACCTACCTACCCATACACACACACACGCACACACACACACACACACACACACACACACTTACACTCCCATATAAGACCAGGTGCCATTCTTATTGTCCCGTCACCCCCTTCAAACCTTGACGTATGCACTCCCCATTCACTCAAGTCAAAATGTCTAATGTCTTTTACTCTTTCTCTTGTCTTTAATATTACAATAAAAATAATACATTTAATAAATAAAAAGACGTGCCTTCTTGACACATTCACCATCATATTCACCCATCTCCTCCTCCTCCTCCTCCTCACCTGTTTGACACTGTGACCCCATCCAGCCCAGGCCACACTTACAAGACCCATCTACGGGATCGCACAGGGCCCCATTCTTGCAGCTGCACGCACTCCTGCACTGAAGCCCAAATCGGCCCCTCGGACACGCTGTGCAAACATGGAGAGCATCAGAAACTGCACAATTACAATCACATCTAAACCAGGCAGTCTATAAAGCGCCTGACGCGCACTAACCGCCACGTTTACTCAAGCTACACTTCATTAAGAGATGCTAAGCTAGTCTCTTTTGGCGCGGATATAAAAGAATAATCATGTTTCTACGGGTAATTTGAACCAGGGACACAAAAAACAAGATGTCTTTGATTTTCAGGTTTGTTTATTTGATTCTTAGCCAGATTCGGCAGCATGGAACACGGTGCAGGCTGCTTATGGATAGCTTTGTGTAAACATCCAACACGGGGAATTTTAAAAGTGGTGCATCCAAATATGTGCAGAAGATTTGAGCATAGGCAAGAATGGAAAGCCCCACTGATAAAGAAGATTAGACAACCCAGCTTGGCCTCCGCTTCCCTTGAAAAACATGCTGTGATCATCAGAGTGCTCACAAAGAGGAAATGGGCCAGTTGTTTTTTAATAGACATAAGTACACCCTGGTTATTAGGGTTGTTATGGAAATTGTATGAGCTGCTTTCTTTCTTTTGAGGTTAGGATTGATAGTTCCCATTACAGAACTGGACATGTTGAATACTGCAGTGATATTGAACACATGTAGACAAAACTGTGATGCTTATTATAGTATTGTATTATTGTTTTGGCAGTAATGGGTCAATTATCCAAGGATTTCTTATGATGTACATACTATGCAAACATAAACATTCGCCAGCTAAATGTTAAACAAATATTCAGTGCCAATCAAAATAGTTCTTTCTTCACATTATACCTAAACGCTGAATATTAAGTATTAATAATAGCTGGATGCCTTATATAATTTGAATGACTACATATATAATTCATGCATACCATAGACTGTATATATAAATGGACATAGCTAACCCGCTAACCACCACGTTCTAAAAAGTAACAATGGACATATTTTCCGGCTCCATCAATTCACTTTACTTTGTAAAGTAAAGTCTCTCTCACTAGCGTTAGCAACAGGTTTGATTGACAGCCTTGCTAAGGGCCCGCCCCCTGACAAACCAGCAGTGCGGGTGGGAAGGCGTGTTACTTTCAACAGTCTGGCTCTGGATTGGCTCTTTGGTTGCTGTGATACTCGCGGTCGGAACACGGCTCCAAATTTACCCCTATAACAGTTAACCTTGATGAGCTTCATTTGACTGGAGCCGAACGCTGTGGGCGACGTCACACTCACTTAGTCCACTTCTTTATACAGTCTATGATGTACACACATTTTTAATACCAAAATAGATTTACAATAACCCTATGGACAATACACTATATTAGCATCTAAAGGCCCCTGTGTTTGAGCAAAATTTGTCTTGCCCTAGTACAAATATATTGGCCAAAATAAGTCTGCTGCGTGCTGTCTGCATCTAATTATAAAGCCATTTATTGTTTCATAATCAGGAAGTGTACACGCTAGTTGTTGTTAACTTCACGGTCACGGCAAAACTCAACACTGGTCCCTGAGATTTGTGAAAAGCGCTGTTAACTTATCATGGTGAATAAATAGGTTAAGTGAGGAATAACTTTGGACCACTGCAAACCGTTTAAAATGTAACTATTTCTGGGTTTTTTTCCTTGTTTTTTTTACGGCTTTAAAGACTTTTACTTTTAAATTCTTCAATAAAAGCTTTGGCGTTACCTTGTTGGCAGGAAGGACCCATCCAACCAGTCGCGCAGACACACTTCCCTGTTACCGGATGGCACTGCCCTCCCTCTCCACAAGAGCACAGCTTTGCACAGTCTTTCCCATAATAGCCGTTTGGACAACCTAAACAAATCAACATGGCTTCAACACACAGTCAAATACAATACCCAAAAGTCAAAAGCGAATGGGGCCTGGTTTTAAGAATTCACTTTTATCTGCAGTTTAAAGGCCTTATGTCGAAAGCTCCACTTGATTTGAAAGGAAAACAGACAGACAAAAAGCATTGAGTGGGGACAGGTGCATGCTTGACTTACTTGAACTGCAGTTAGCTCCTATGTAGCCAGGCAGACAATAGCAAGCCCCGGTCCTGAAGTCACAGCGCCCCCCATTCATACAGCTGCACCGTGATTTGCAGTTGGATCCGAATGTGCCTGCTCGACATCCTGGAGACAACAAACGAGTGAAAAGCGAGGAGAATACCACAGAGGAAATGGATTTGGATGAATAAGGGGACAAAATGCGTACGTAGGTTGCAGCGTGCGCCGTGGTAACCAGGTAGGCAGCTGCACTTGCCGGTGATGTGATGGCACTGTTCCTGGTCCCCGGAGCACTTGCAGGTCTGGCTACAGTTTTGGCCGTACATACCATCAGGACAAACTAGGAAGAAAAGAGAAAAGAGAGAGAACAGCAAAATATTACCTTAGCGTATAGATGCCAAATGCCATTAGGGTGATACTCACTTCAAGTATCTATGTTGGGAAAAAAGTCACATAAAAAGTCAAATTCGGAGCATTCTTGAATAGTTTTAGAGTTGTCATGGTCAGAACTAGTAGCGTATAAAACCACATGATAATATTAAAGTGTTGGAAATGGTATGATGGTATATTAAAAATGTGTTTTACTGTAATTGCTGGCCAAGAATACACTGGCAGTTTTCTTTAACAGTGACTCAGTAACTTTGGGATTGCCTTGGCTTCGATTTGAGTTCAATTCATATTTGGACATATTTAATATCTGTTTTAGATCAAATTTAGTCCCAGTCCTATTTGAAAAGCCATATATTTTATGAGGCTACACCATGGATCTAGATGATATTATTACTCTAGGCAGTACGTATTATATGCGTATATGCTGGCAACAAGTATAGACCATTTGCTCTCATACCGTGGCCAGCATAAATAACACCCATGTTCTCAGTACTGAATTATTCCAGTATAAGATTAGACTAAACCCAGGGAGAGGTGTTGGAGAGGGGCTTTCAGGGCACCAGTTTACATGGCCCAATGCAGGAGACAAAGTCAATGTGCAATTTCTATCCATGGGTTTCAGAATGAGGGGAAATTGGACAGTTGCTATAGTGATAAAGAATCAAAAACAAAATAGTATATCTTTTGAATGGGAAAAAGTCCTCAAAATGTTGCAAATAACAGGAAACTAACACCCATGAATAGAAAACATCCAGTGCAGGCCCACCAACATGTGTTTATACCCAAGGCCCAGCAAATCCTTCAACAGCCTTTAGATCAGTCAGGATGGCAATGATGCCTTCAATCAATGGTGGGAAAAGTACTCGATTTTGTTACTCAAGTAAAGGTACAGATACCAGAGCAAAGAAATATTCAAGTAAAAGTAAAAGCATCACATGGAAAAATCTACTTAAGTAAAAAGTATTACGGTAAAGTATCCATCTGAAAAGTAAAAGCTTAAAAAAAAAAAGCTTCAAATGTGGTGATTTTTGATTAAGATTTGTGCTGAATTTTGTTCAACAGAAACAATTGAATTGATATTTTTTGCTAGCTGTTTTTATCTATATATTTTTGTTCGCTCAAACTATGAACATGTTCAAAATAAACACTCGGCCTTTTCAGCAGGTCTCAAACGATAACAAAAAATACTTTACTTTAAAATAAACATCGGCCTTTTCAGCAGGTCTCAAACGATAACAAAAAATACTTTACTTTTCAGTCCTGTTCAAAAATGTAGTGGAGTAGAAAGTACAGATAAATGCTCTCAAATGTAGTGAAGTAAAATTAAAAAGTATCCGCTTTAAAATCTACTTAACTTTTTATTTTTATTTTTATTTTTTACTTAAGTACAGTACGGTACTTTACTACATGCATTTTGTTACATTCCACTTCCACGTCACTGGCTTCAATGAACACAACAACTCCATGAGAACACGTACTAAACATCCAATCCTCTCCCCGGTCCTCCAAATATTCCTCTGTGAACACGCTGCTACTTCACTAACGACTGGTGACTTCTGCACGACTCCCATCAGCCTGGGCATTCTTTCACACAGTCTGCCTGTTTACCCAGTGTACATCACCAAAACTAATGAAGCCCATGGACCATCAGTCACAGGGCAGGAGATGAAACATTGGGACTAGGTCTTGGGATTTCGAGTCCACCGCACCACGACAACAACTGTCGCAGCAAACAGGCTAGCAGCATAAGGGAACAGATAAGCACAGAGCTCCAGACTAAAGAGGTAATTACGGGGCTGTCATTATGCATTTCTGCCTTGCAAAAGCCCTTATCCGCCGCGGAGGAGACGAAAACAATGCCTAATGTTTTGCTTGGCAGCCGCTGTGTAACGTTTATCAGATGTCTGGGGAGTGTGTGAAGAGAGGAAGGGAGGGGGAGAGGGGCGGGGTGCCGGGGCCGCGGACAGATCGCCGAAGAGGCCGTGTAGCACAGCGGTAGAAGGTACAGTGTGGATACGGAGCTTCCTGTGAGAGGGAAAGGGTAGGGCTGGGATAACTGCTACTGATTTCTTGAAAACATGTACGGGAAGGAATTAGCATAAGAATCAGAATTATATCATCTTTTATGCATATTACTGGTTTTGTGTGTCAGTTTTTTTCAACTCCCATTTACTTGTAGCTGATAGGTGATATAGATGATTATTTGACAGTGCGCCAGTTTATGTATTTCAAAAGGGACCATGTGCAATTAGAACATAAAGGTTGCCATTTGATGCACTGTACCAGAGTTAGTCTTGGGCTCATTTACATCTGCAGTCCCCTGGCAGTGAAAAGAACAACCCACAAACATTTGACAAAACACAAACAAACAAAGTGACAATGGGTTGAAACACAAAAAGTATACATGCGTTAAAAACTCCCACACCCTTCCACACACAGAAAACACAAAAGTATACATGCGTTAAAAACTCCCACACCCTTCCACACACACAGACACGCACACATTTATACACACAGAGCCAGAACCACTGGAGCGGAGAACCTAAAAAGATGAATGCTTACAGTTTTGGGTGCTCTTTAAGTGCTTTTTTTAGTTCAATCTTAAAACCTTTGATTGTGACTCATGACTTAATGGAGTCAGGCAGCATGTTCCACTGTGTACTGGCCTTCACTGAAAAAGCCAATTGTCCAAAGGTGGAGTGACGGAAAGGTATTCTACAGTCATGCAGAGAGGCTAGTCTTGTGGATCGCACAGTTTGCAGCACGATAGCTCACAAAGTCCTTCAAACAGTCAGGAGCCGAGCCATTTACAGTCTTGAAAACCAGACACAGATTGGAAAGGAATCTGTAATTTTCAAGACTCAAAAGATTATATTTTGCTAAGATGTTACAGTGATGGTGCCTTAGAGGCTTTTTATCAAAGATCTTTAAAGCTTGTTTATACACTGACTCTAAAAGTCTAATAGTGGTTTCCTCAGCCTGTCCCCAGCAAGTGATGCAATAGGACAAGTGGGAAAAAATAAAGGCGTGCATAAACATCTTGGCTGCTTCCAAGGATAAGGTCTAATATGTTTGAAGTTAGCCAAGCTATATTTTTGTCATGTTCTTGATTTGTTTTTTTTTTAATTTACATTTGAGTCTAAGGTGACCCCAAGATATTTCAATTCAGAGACATTAACAATCCTCTTGTTTTAAATAAAAATCTAACTGTTTGTAATGGTTTTGGGAAAAAAAACATAGCTTTTGTACTGCTAATGTTTAAGCAAAGACAGGTTCACTCAAGCCACTCAGCCACTTCATCCATAGCTTTGGAGAGTTTTTCGGCTGCCAGGTGACTAGTTTTAGCATGAGCGTATAGTACTGCATCATCAGCGTAAAGTCGTAATTCTACACCCCGGCAGTGCTGTGGAAGGTCATTGATATAGAGACTGAAGAGCAAGGGGCCTGATACAGACCCCTGGGGCACACCCATTTTGCATTCCAAGTAGCACGAGCAGACATCCTTAACTTTAACACACTGCATACTACTGGACAAATATGACACCCAGAGAAACCAAATTTAGAAAGTTTTGAAATATCAGAATATCATGATTAACCAAATCAAAAGCTTTACACAAATTTAAAAAGACTGCCCAGACCACTCCGTCGCTCCATTCTGTCAAGTCTTGATCTTGATCTTGCTCATTCAGGTGTAGAGTGGTGGTTTCAGTAGAAATGTTTTTCCTCAAACTGTAGAGGGCGCAGTCCATTGGTGTTTGAAATTATGTGTGTGGTAATTTGATCATACAGATTTTTTCTGTAATTTTTGAAATTACAGGTAAAATGCTGATGGGCCTATAATGATTTGTGTCATTATAATCTCCAGCTATGTGAACTGGAATAATGACAGGCCGTTTCCAGTTTGCAGGAAAAACATTATGGGTGACTGAGTGATTAATTAAGTAAGTGATGGGAGAAACCAAAGTGTCAGAATGTTTTTTGAATAATGCAGCATCGAGCTTGTAGACATCTTTACATTTTGAGTTTTTTTAGTGCTTTCCCATGAAAAAGACAATTGCCAGGCCAAACCTTGTTTTATGTCTTTGTGCACAACACTTCACTCAAGTACCCATACCAAGCCCAAAACAGATGTGGCTATTTGCAGCTGGAAGGGTTAAAGGTGCACTATGGAACCTTCTGGTAGAGGTGTCCTTCACCTGTTTGCCTCCATATAGATGTTATTGCTTTGCCTGAAATTCAACCTATCTATTTTATGTGACACAACTGGTGACAATCTGGCCAAGCTCCTTGGAGAGGCGAGCTTGCTCACCATAAGAATGCTTTTCAAGCATTAATTTTTAGCAATAAACACACCTGTAACTGAAAAAAGTGCAAGATAGATTTTAAGGCCGTGGAACATTCCAAGCAAAGCAAGGTGGCACCGTACTACATGCGTACACTAATTACATTACTTGCTACTATTCCATCCTACATACAGTAATGTGCTCTTGTCTTACTTTTCTCACATCCCGGGCCTGTAAATCCCGCAGGGCACCCACAGCTCCCCGTCTGGTGATGACAGGACACTCCACGTTGGCACTGACACTGCTGGCCACAGGAGGGACCGAACCACCCTGGGAGGCAAGCTGTGGGGCATACAACAAGAATTTTCCAAATTTTTACCCATCCATTCTCCTTGTATTACCACTGGTCCACAGATACTTACGTTTGTCACACCTGGCGCCCCTCCAGCCTGGCTCGCACTCACAGAGGCCCGTCGTGTGGTGGCAGCCAGTACTACGGACACAGTCACAGCGCTGCTCACACTCCTCTCCAAAGAAGCCCTTAGAACAAGCTACAGAGACACACAACACACATTTTCTTTTTAGGAGCTAATTTACTTTGTGTTTCCTTGGCGCTACGCACAAATTGAGTGTTTTTGATGCAGGTCTTTTGAAAATAAATAAAATAAAAATGTTTTGATAGTGGCTCTAGTATGGTGATTTTTCTTCTACCTCTGACTTTATATGCAAAAAAAAAAATATAATGAATGATAATTGAATCTTATGACACAATTTAAAACTGACCTTTTCAGGCTGCATACTTTTGATTTTTATGCAAACATATTTTTTTCTCAGAGCATTTTTCTATATTTGATCTTCGACATTAGCATTCATTTTCACTATCCTTCCCCAGTACATGTCCAAACCTATTGTTCCTAGATCACCTGTTTGACAAAGATCTCCAGTCCATCCGGAAAAACAGGCACAAGCCCCGGTCGCCCTGTCACATCTCCCTCTGTTTGCACATCTGCAGGTCTGTGAGCAGTTCTGTCCAAAGTGCCCCTCCTCACACTCTACAACAGAACAAGGTAGGAACACATTTTAAATCTTCATAGACACTAAAAACCAGCAGTGTAATAAAAGATCACATGCGGTAATGGAGTGCGACAGACCTAGCTCACAGGCCGCCCCAGTCCATCCGGGTGGGCAGGAGCAGAGGCCGCTCACAGAGTCACAGGAGCCTCCGTTCTGACACAGACATTGGCCAGAGCAGTGGTCCCCATAGAGGCCTGGAGGACAGGCTAAACCACACACAGTGAGAGTTTTAGGAAAGAAAATTTGAAAATGATTGCAGACAACATTGTGGTTGAGCCTATTTTCATAATTATTATATTGTTATGCTTCCTCGTGTCCAAAGTACTCACTAGGACCCGTCATCTTGCCACAATTGCTTTTCTTTCATTTACTATGTTCAGTTGTGTAACAATATGTAAAAATGAGTGATTTGTTGTTTCTTTTACTGAAATCAAATATTATCAACAATATTTGTCTTTAACCTCAAGCCATTAACATAAATGCACTCCCTGTGCCTCTTTCTTAGTTAGAAGAAGTTACAGTTGTAGTTACAACTTTGTGCCACAACCATCCTTTGCCCCATCTCCCACACAGCAGCAGAACCATTTGCCTCCTCAGCCTTTCAATTCCCTCCTTTTCATCACCACCAATGTATCCATTGGTTTTGAAGCGATGAGAACTGTCTCTTGCCATAGCAATTAATAAGTGAAAAAAAATACTAACAGCTAATAAGGAACAGTCTTGATACTCAATACCGATTCCGATACCACAAGGATAATTAAAAACAACTCTTTCTTTAGACAAAAGAATGATTTTCAACATTAAATGGTAGTACTTTCTTTTCTATTCCCATGTGGCTTTATATCTGTGTAATCCCTCAGTCGTCCAGGTAAATTCCATAGTGGTCCATGGGCGTATGATAGTCTGTGTGTCTTATACTTGTTCTGATCAGCTCACGATCATCCTAAAGCTATTCAGAAAAGGTTCATTTCTGTCCTGTGAATGTGACTTTTTTAGTATCGATATCTGCTAAAATTAGTATCTAATTTCGATACTACCCTACAACCCTACAATTAATGAACAGTATTTAGCTTCTTAAAATCTCCATTGGTTTAACATTAGTCTAAATGTAAATTCTGTGATGTCTGATGACACAATCCCGATCTCGAGGGCTTTCCCTTCTTATAACCCTTCCATGATCTAAGCACCAAAATAGACCAAACCAACACTTGATATAACACATTTATCTGCCCAAGTGTCTTCTTGTTAAATAAATGCAATACCATAATTTGAGTAGACTTTGCGTAAATGAAGCTACTCACGCTCTTCACAGCTGATTCCAGTCCACCCAGGCTCACATCTGCACCGACCGCTCACGTGGTCACACTTGGCTCCATTCTTACATTCACAGGTTTGACTGCACCGCTCCCCGAAACGACCCTCGGGACATTCTACCACACACATAACGCAAACTTTCACTGTAGCACACACAAATATAGCATTGCCCTTAGTTAAAAGAAATGGCATTATTTTTAGACACGGCAAAACTTCGTAAACTTTTCCTAATGAACCCATCTGACATTTGCAGAGAAAAATGGGAAAATACACTAATGATAGAGATGCATCGTTAAGTCACTCTGGTGGCTGGTTGGGCTTTGGAAGTTGGGACCACAAAATATCTGTGGCAAGAGGAGAGCCCCGAATAAGGCTGCAGAATGACAGAGTAAGCCGTTTTAGTGGGCATTTCATTGGATTCATTAAAACAACGGCATGAAATTCTCAAGAAAAGTTTAGCATGGGAACGCGGAACGGTTAGCTACTAAAAGCTCTCTCCGTTGTTAACGTGATGCACCCGATTTTTTTTCTGTGCAGTTGGTAGAGATGTAGGAATGAGATCGCGGCGTGCTGTCTGCGTCTAATTATAAAGCGGTTTTGGTGGTTTTTTTTGTTTGTTTTTTTAGCGAGAATCAGGAAGTACGTAGTTAGCATGCCAGCTGTCGTTAGCATTAGCGTTAGTTGTTGACGGCAAAAGTCAGATCTGGCCTCTGAAAGTTTGGAAACGTGCTTAGAAACTCAGCGTCATGAATAATTAGGATGCACGGAATGAATAAGGTAAGTGAGGAATAACTTTGGACTAACTAGTTCTGTTTTTCACATTTTTAAGACAGTAAAAATCAGGTACGTCTTTAATGTTGATGACTCCGAACACGTGGGTCCATTTTTCTAAACGCAATTAAACCGTGTGCATTTGAGGGAACCACTCTCTCATACCCAACCTTTACCCATCTCCGATTACTGAGATAGTCTAATCATTCACACATTATAGGCCTATTCCATGAGAGGATGTCAAAAAGACCTCCATCACACCCTTTTTTAATGATGTTGCTTATATTACCCAGAATGCAGTGTGGTCCTGCCCAGCCCGCGGTGCACAGGCAGGCCCCTGTGATGTGGTGGCAGCGGGCACCGTTTCTGCACTCGCACATCTGGCCACAGTCAAGACCGTAAAAGCCGTCCGGGCACACTGCGGGCAGAGATAAAACACAGCTACGGTCAGATCTGGCAACAAGCAGACCGTGGCTCACCAATAATCTTATAATCCTCTGGCCTTCACTATCCATGTGTCACCGCCTGCTCGAAAATACTGTAGCAGACTGCATTACGACATTTCAAAACGGTGTCTGATTGATTCATTTTATTTCGAACATGACAGAACACATAATAAATAAGACAAGATGAAAAAATGCAGAATATAGTGTAGGAAAAAAGACAAAGGTTTAAGATTAGGATTAGGAAGAAGCTCAAATTGATTTAATCCTACCCTAATTCAATTTTGTAATTTTCACAAAGCGTTATTCTATGTTGACATAATTTGACCATGTAAGATAGGACACAATCTGGCGCTAGGGTTGAACGGTTTGGGAAAAATATCGATACATATTTGACAAGTGTTTCGATCGCGATTAGATTGGCAATTTAGGTTTTAATAAAAGTATTCTGCTCAAAGTTCCCATTTTAAACGTGCCCAGAAGAATTCACAAAAACACTGAAATATGAACTGACAAACTAATGCAAGAATCACATTTCAAGTTTAGATGTAAACTGCAGGGTTAGCAGCTTTTAAGATAAATAAAACAGGATATTTTGTGGTTTGTGGATGAAATGATGCTACTATGGTACAGCCTTTGCGATAGGCCTGTCACAATAAAACATTTTGAAGTGCGATATATTATAGAGATAAACGATAATATTGAAACTAAACCATTAAGTAGAAATATCCCCAAAAAGTATTCTAAATGTACAATATTGTTAAAAATATGACATCATTGCCATATTCAAATTTGGATTTTGACTACATTTCTCTACCTAGTGGGTTCTTTGCCCCTGTACCTCGTAAAGACCATTTCTTTCTGAAGGTGGCACGTCACCTGCACGATTCCGTAGAAATAAAAAGTTAAAATCACACTCCAGAACATTCACCAAATAAAAGTCAGGTTTGTGGAGATGAAAGCCCACTCATTAGTGCAATAAACACAAAAATGAAAGAACATGCTTTTACTTTAGCATATTTTTTGCCTGAAAAGTTACACACTGTAGCTTTAAAATGACCAATCTTTAGGCGTGACTCCAGATCCTTTTCGAGTCTGTTCCACAGTCTTACCCCATTTGCTGTAGTACGAAAACTTTAATCGTTCTATGTCATGGAATCTTGAAATTTAGTACCTTTTCTTGCAAGTTGCATCTACCCATACGTCTGCGCTAGTCCCACATGTGCGGAGGATCTGGGCCACTTCAAAGCTGCCGAAAGCATGGGGCAGGCTGTGGAGCTGTGGGGCTGCGGGGTGGAGGGCGGGTAATTAGGGCACCTGCTGAGTCCACAGGCCGCACTTGTAAATGCCCAAACAAAGCCTGGTTATTTGGCCCTCCCGAAAGATGCACTTAAGCACGGCAGGGTTGCACAGTGTTAGATAGAAACAAGCAAATAAATAACAGACGGAAAGTGATGACAAAGTGATTAAATAGATAGACTTTTATAGGCTCTTCTGAGATGCAATGAAAACCAGCTGAGCAATATGTCATCCAGGCGTGTTCCATAGTAACAATGGTTTTAAAAAGAGGCTAACGAGGCAGCGAAGATAATTTGTGGATCTCTTAGTCAAGTATAAAGAGTCTGGTCTTTGTACAAATTTGAGGTGGAAGAAGTACTCCACTGGTGTGAAAATTATGACTTGAAAAATAAATCTTTGCGCAGAAAGTACTTGTGGTACTACTGTTCTATAATCAGGGTTGGGCCTATCTGCTCGTCTCTAAGGAGATATTGCTTTGTCCTGGAATGTTTCACAGTATGGCATTGTTTTATGGCTGAAAACTACTTTAAAAATATGTAAATGACTGACTTGTCACTTGGCCTGATGGTGTTACCTCATGGAGATAGGTGGAGATAGGTTTAATGCCATCGTGTGGAACATTTCAGGCAAAGCAGTAACATCTGCATGGAGACAAGAAGGTGGTGGATAATAGAAAACTTACATTTAAACATATTCTAACTGAAATGATCATATTTTGAAACAATGGAGATAGTTTATTTGTGCTTAAAGGTCCTATATTACGCAAAATTGACTCTTGTGAGCTTTAAGACACGTTATAATGTTGTTACTTCCTCAAAAACATGCCTGGAGTTGTGTTTTGTTTCATTCACACATGTTTGAGTAACACTTTATTATTAGTCTGTCTGCATCTCCAAAGCTCAAAATGTTCTGTTCCTCTTTGTGATGTCATGAAGCAATCGTTTTCAAGTTAACAGCTCCTTTTACATTTGGTTTAGTAGAGATTGGCAATTCCAGGGCTGAAATGATCCAAATGATTCTAGTGAAGGTGTATGGAGCACTTCCTGTATTACCACATGACATCACAAGGGGGAACAGAGTGTTTTCTGTCTGAGAGAAGAACTAAATATGCAGGGTTTGTGTGTTAAACATGTGGGAATGAAACAAAACACAACAAAAAACACAACTCTGGGTATGTTTTGATGAGGAAATAACATTGTAACATAGATCAGAAATAGTATAATATGGGCCCTTTCAATAAAGTGCATACACCTAAAAACTATCCTTAAGTACAGCACTTCACTACTTTTACTTCATTACGTTCCACCACTGCAGTCTGGTGATAAGAAATGTCACTATAAACTGCCATGCTCCCAACCCGAGGGCCACGGTACCTTGACACTGGTACTTAGTAAACACAGCCTCCCAGTCCACATGAACCAAGCCAGAGCCCGCGAAACGAACGAGCTCTTTCCATAAGTGGATTGTAAATATTGTCTGTATGCATGACTTCACCACGCCAGGCAAGAACCGCTCCGTTTAGTCACTGCCTGCTTCTGATGGCTCAATTTGTCAGTGGACAGTTGACTGGGTCCCATACGCACACCATGACGCCATTTCACTGCCAGATGTCTCGAATGATTAGCATGTGTTCTGATTTCCAAATAATATTCACAAAATTATATAGGCATCGAGCGCTGTTTTGGGAGTAGGCCCGACATCTGCATAGTAAAAAGAGCTCTCCTAATTATCTCAGCGTTGCATTTATCCACTACGTCTTTGTTTTATGGGCAAATCAGTGGACCATGATACCAAAGGAAGCCGCAAATTGAAGTGTAAGGGCGATGTGTAACTTGGTGGTTGGGTGTTTTTGAGAAACCCACAGCTCTACTTCTAACTTCAAATGATGATGCAGTCTACTTATTTTACCCTATTCAAAACAGAGGTGGGCAGTACATGAGTTATATTTACTTAGGTACTTTTGTGAAGAAATTGGACCGTACTTGTACTTCTGCTTGATCGATATTTTCGTGCAGTAACAGTTGATGTGGGTGAAGTAGGCCTGTCACGATAACATATTTTGAAGCATATTGCTACAGAGAGATACTGCGATAAACGTTAATATTGAAACGTGAGTTATATTTACTTAGGTACTTTTGTGAAGAAATTGGACCGTACTTGTACTTCTACTTTTCCTGCAGTAACGGTTGATGTAATATTGAAACTACTTTAACCAACTGATTCAGTAACAATAATGCAAGATAATCCCCGTAAACCATTTTTAAATAGACAGGATCATTAATTAGCCATAGAAGTCACTGATCCAACCTGCTACAGCTCAAATCAACAAAAATATCCAAAATCTCCCCATTTTTGCGAAAAAATTGTACACACGGCGAATATTGACCTCCCAAAAAATATACTGTTCCGGGTTTCATGTAGTCGATATAGTACTTATCGTGACAGGCCTAAAGTAAAGGTTTTAGTTACTCTTCCGACTATGATCAAGTCAGTCAGTGGGTTTCATAATAGCGTTGTCATAGTGATTAAAATATGATGTATAAAATATGAAACCAAATCTTTTTAATGAGAAAAGTCCTCAAAATGTTGCATGTAGCAGAAAAACATGAAACGGTATTTGTATTTGTACTATTTACTTTTATTAATTACTATTTATTTACTCCAAATGTGTGCAGTCTGTTATTTGGAAATACTAGAATTTGTGTTTTACTTAATGTTTTGTCTATACAACTAGACTGACTCTCAATTACATATCAGACACTGCAATGAGACAGTAGTATCATCACCAAATACTTCTTTACGGTTACTTCATAAAATATTTCATTGCTTTATAACTTCTACTATCTACATAAACGATATTAAGTTAAAGGTACTGTGCCAGATTTTTACCGCCTCAAAAACGTGAAAACTAAACTAGTTCACTTTAAACTGTTTAAAGTTATTCCTTATTTACCTTATGCATTCCAAGTGCCCTGATTATTCAACAACAAGTAGCATGCTAACGCGCACTTCCTGATTAACGGACAATAAGACGCTTTCATGCTTTCAAATGCAGATGACTTATTTTGACCTCAAGAGCTGCTTATACATATATCTGTACTTGGGCAAGACTAATTTTGCTCAGATACATGGGGAAAAAAAAAGTTGTACAGGCCCTTTAAAGTACTGGTCCATGTACAGTGATTGTGTACTCAAACTAGGGTTTCCTGAGTATCCATCTTGAGGCTTGGTCATCAGTGTGTTCCCACGCTGACAGCAGGCAGCTCCTTGCCTGCTTCTTTAGTGGTTAAACTGCATTGTTATTAAAGCTGGCCCAGTCAGGGTAAAGTCATTATGCAGCTGTACTCTGGGCCTGTGGTGCTTCACTGTCTGGTGTTGATTTTAAAGCATTTGCTAAACGCCATGGCAACAAGATGGTTTTGCTGTTGTGTTGGAACAATTGGGGGGATTTGGGCTTGTTTATCTCAAGCTTGGGAAATGAGATAGAGGGGATAAAATTGTTAACAAAATATGTGCATGTGAAAAACACATAAGTAGCAATGTTATGACTGTAAACTTGTCACAATAATAAAAATTCTCCAGCTCAATTTCATGACTTAAAGGAAAGCTCGATACTCAAAGTAACAACAACTCCTACATCCTTTGACATAATGTGAATTTCAAGACCTAAATAATAATAGTTACTTTTTAAAGCCACTGCACTGAAAAAAATTGAAAAACGTGCCTCCTTAGTCTGAGCAGGCTTGCATCTCCACAAACCTGACGCTTATTTGGCCTGGAGGAGGGCCTCTTAATGCTTGTTTCCATGGAAATGTTGTTCCTTTGGCTATAATATCCCACAGTATGGCATAAAATGTATCTATCTCCTCGGAGAACGTTCTGAAGTATGGCTTTCTATTGCCATTGAATGATGCAGTTGACTGTTGCCTCCAGAAATTTCCGTATTATCACATTTAACATGATGTTTTAAGCCTGTTCTTTTTCAGTAGCAACATTTGTGTATGTAGCATAGATAGTTTTAGTAGTCCTGTAGATTCCGATCGAAACATAAACAAAAAAATGTAACTTTCCTGTACTGTATACATATGTTTTCTGATGAAGGCCTAGTTGAAAGTTAGACAGTTTGCAGGAATCTTCTTAAATTGATCACAAACAATATAATAACCAACTTTTATGGTGTAAATATAAGTCATCTATGAAGTAGTTTGTACTTTACAGTAACTACACCTTCATTAATAACTATTAGAGGTTAGGCTCAGGGTATTCGTTCATTTACAGCGCCTGAAAGATTCTTAAGCTAACTGTTCAATTTAAATCTTCATGCTTTATTAATGCTAATTACGGCGTGTAGTCGTTATAAAGTGTTGCCTCGAAGTAGAATATTTACTCACGCCAGCAGGGGGCGTGATGTCGCTTTTCCTTCCCCACAGTACAGTTAATAATCCGTCATGTGTTATTACCACTGTGCCTGTCTGTGTTTAAAGTCCAGAGTCTTCTCCTCCTCTTTGTTTATAGGTAGGCATCGAGAATGTAGGCCGGCAGCACCACACACGCTGTGCCATGCATCGCCCAGAGACCCCATCCCTCCACTAAATGAGCGCTTTAAGACAGACGGATTATTTCCAGATCCCGGCTTGTGTAAGAGCCACTGCTGTCAGCCCATAAAGCAGAGCGAAGGACCACACAACCGGGGAGAGCGGAGGGAGAGAGCGGGACGAACCACCTCCACTACAACTTCCTGCTCCAAGTCTATGAAGTAAAAGGGACAAGAACTAAACAAGAAACTAGCAATAATGCGGAAGTCCGGCGCCGATCAGACCATCAAGTGTTTTGATGTCACCTTCAAAGTGAGTTCAGACTGAGCTATTCATCTGAGAGGCCTTCAGGATCGCTGTGGACAATGGTTCCTCACAAACTGACAGTGTAACAGCTTGTCAATGCAGAATGAGAACTTTATCAAGACAAACGCTGGTATAAAGTGCCCAAATCAAACATCAGTGGTATGTACTAGACCTGTCCATTGATTATTGTGACAGGCTTGGTGCGTACATTATAAAAAACATATTCGATTACTGAATTCCTCTCACAAAAATGCAAAAAATCCAGTCATGTTTTGAGGAGGTCAAAATCAAAACACAACTGATTATCACTGATAAAGGTGAAACAGCCAAAAGTGAAAATCACACCCAAATTACCACAAAGGGCCAGAAAATATTAAAAGGTTTAACGCAAAAAAACCCCCCTAAACTACTGTTAAACTTCTCCTGACTGAAGTCCCTAAGAAAAACCTAACATTTCCAAGTTGTCTTTACACAGGAAAATACACATATTTTAAGTAATAAGTAAATATTGTTTATTTTAGGCCTTGACAAATAAAGGCGAAAAACTGTCTGCATAAGATTTTGCACAAATTTCTGCACGTTTTATGATGAAACTGAAGCGCTACTTTTTTTTTGTAGCTACTTCAGGTTTAAGGATTCTCCATAACTGAACGACTGCCAACTATGCGCCTTTTTTTTCTGAATATAATATGAGACAATCTTTCTTCTGGTCTAAAATGCCATTTGCTTCGAATTCTCGATGATGAACATGAGAGATCTGGACCTTCTCACAGAGGAGCCTGCTTCCTGACGTCTCCTGGAGGAAGAGGCCCAGCAGATGATGGAGAAACTGGACACCTCTGTTTTAAGGAAAAGCACCTTCAGGAAAACGGGACCGGGACAGGAGTGATAGCGCGGTTTCCACAGTGATGTCCAATCAGAGAGACGGGGGCCATTAGAATGTTATGGCTAGGGACGGAGAGCTCGGGTCTAGAGTGACACAGTTGTGATTTATGACGCTTCGCTAACTACTGTAAATCTTAGACATTGCACTAACAAAGGATCACTTGAGCTAAAAGACTATAATCAAAGCAAGATTCATTACATTGTTGAGACAGTCGGGCTGATGGTCTGCCCAACAAATCAGGAAGAAACATTTGTAATGACGAGGTACACCCAGATGTGACTTCATCTGGGTAAGATCCTGCAAATAAGTTCTTAGTTGGTCAATGGCGATACAAAACGAGCCAGATTTTAGCGTGTTTTTTTTGCCTTTTTTGAAGCTTTTTTTAACATTATTATGTGTTAATCATTAAGGTATGATTAAGAGTAAGTGAAAGGATGTAAAACCCTCAAACATATCCTGGCCTGTACTGCCCCCTAGTGGCGATAAATATGTTAACCTTGGACAAGATCAACAGAGAAGGCGTCTGATTACAAGGGAATATAGTCTAATTGTGTATTTAGTATGTTGGTCCTTTAGTTTTTCTATTTCTGCCAGAGAACTTGAACTTCAAAATAAATAGTAAATATTCCAGTTATTGTTACTGCTTTATCCATATATAACACATACACAAATCTCATGCTGGAAACCTCTGCAAGGCTTAACAATCATCTTTTTTTGCTTGTTTTTTTCAAACATTACTAAGTTTAATTTAATTGTGCTTTTTATTAGAGACCAATATTGGCACTTTTTAGCCTATCTGGTATCGGCCTTGATTCTCCAACAGAGGCCGATATTTAGTTTGGACCAACAAGCTGCCAAAAAAAAAAATACGACAAAGAAGGTACTGTACAAAATGTGTCTACACAGCTCTCTTAAACCCATGTCGGTCAGTTTCGTTCTTGTTGTAAAGCTCGTTGGTGCAACTTGTTACGGTTGTTTTAAATGTACTATATAAATACAATGACTTGACTCAAATCTGCAACATTTGGCTAGTGGCTGGAGTTATTCCCGAGCCCGTTTAATCTGTACGTTATTCACCTTATTCCGGAAGTTGCCGTGAGCGCCGCCATCGCTATTCAGGTTATATTATTTTGCATGGGGCAGCAAATAAGTTCTATACGGACTACAGAGCCGTTTTAAAGCCTCCCAGAGAATCGGTGCAGTGTTGACTTGTTGTTGCGCACAAGCATTGAACATTTTACACAAATGAACCTACTTTATATCATATTTTAGTGGTAAAACTTTTCCCAAATTCTCCATTAAAATGAAAAGTGGGCGGCGCCGAATAAGGTCTATAGGATAAAAGAAATGTCACTAAACTCACTTTTTTCACAGTGTGTCCCGGTGTAACCAGAAGCGCAGGTGCAGGCCCCGCTCACATGGTCACACAGAGCTGCATTCTCACACCGGCACCGGAGAGCACAGCCGGGGCCGTAAGTGCCATTCACGCACTCTGAAAATAAAGATGCATATGACATAAAGCCGCTGTGGATTTGAAACGGGAGCAGCCTTCAGTTAACAGTGTTACTCAGTTAAGTACTCACTCTGTTGACAGTGAGGTCCAGTGAATCCGTCCTCGCAGACACACCGACCTGTCGCCGGGTCACACTCCACGGAGCCGTCTCCACACTGACATTTAGTGAGGCAGCCGTCGCCCCAGTAACCAGATTCACAAGCTGTAAACACGACACAGTTATGTTTGATTGGCAATATATGACTTTGGTTTGAACTTTTGGATGTAAAAATCATCTCACGGCTGGTACAGTGATGTCCTTTCTTTCCAGGGGGGCAGAAACAGCGTCCAGTTTGGGGGTCACAGCTGACATTAGGAGGACAGGAGCAGCGGGACAAGCAGCCGGTTCCATAGTAACCGTCGATGCATTCTGAACACAACACAGTTAAGTTCTTTTAAAGGGCCCATAATACGCTATTTTGTGATCTGTGTTATAACGTTGTTTTCTCATCAAAAACGTACCTGGAGTTGTGTTTTGTTTCATTCACACATGTTTAACTCACAAACATATTTAGGCTGAGTTCTTCTCTCAAGCAGAAAACACTCTGTTCCACCTTGTGATGTCATGCGGTAATTCAGGAAGTGTGTTTTTAAACTCCATACAGCTTCACTAGAATCATTTGGATGGTTTCAGCCCTGGAATTGCCAATCTCTACTAAAAAAAAGGTAAAAGGAGCTGTTAACTTGAAAACTACCACTTCATGACATCACAAGGTGGAACAGAGCGTTTTGAACTTTGGAGATGTGGACAGACTAATAATAAAGAGTTACTCAAACATGTGTGAATGAAACAAAACAGCTCCAGGTCTGTTTTGAATGAAACAAAACACAACTCCAGGTATGTTTTTGAGGAGGTAACAACATTATAACGTGGCTTAGAGCTCACACGAGTCAATTTTGTGTAATACAGGACCTTTAAGTTAGTTTTACTTTTATTTACTTTTATTTACTTTAACTTTTTACCTGTATTTATTTATTTACTAATGAGAACAAGAGATGACATACTATGCTCACAGCGAGTCCCAGTGAAGCCCGGTGTGCAATCACAAACTCCAGTCACTTTGTTGCAGGACGCTCCATTCTCACACGAGGGGCAGACCGACTTACACTTCAACCCCCAGAATCCATCGGGGCAGTCTGAAGGGCAAACATGAAAGTGATTACATACAATACTACTCGTACTGGGTTTTAAATTCTTAAGATTAGCGCACTACCTTCCTGACAAGAGACTCCAGTCTTGCCAACGGGGCAGACACACTGTCCAATGGTGGGGTCACATGGTGCTCCTCCGCAGTTACAGGTCAGACGGCAGTTCTCTCCATAGGACCCGTTATTACAAGCTGCAAAAATACAAAACGCAAATGCAGTTTACCCAGTCACTAAAATAAAACTCATTTCTTTGTGTGTAACAAAATGTGCTCTAGGTATTATTATGAAAAATATTGACCTAACAAAGTAAAGGTCATAAAGTACTGCACTTAAGTATAAATGTTATGTATCTGCACTTTACTTAAGCAAATTTTAAAGTGGATACTTTTTACTTTTACGTCATTACTTTTGAGAGCAGGTATTTGTCCTTTCTACACCACAACATTTTTGTACTGGACTGGAAAAGTAAAAGTATTATGTATTTATTGTATTTATGATAGTTTGAGACCTGCTGAAAAGGCTGAGGGTTTATTTTAACATGTTCATAGTTTGAGCGAACAAAAATATACAAATAAAAAGAGCTAGAGAAAATGATCGATTCAGTTGTTTCTGTTGAACAAAACTCAGCACAAACCTTTATCAAAATCTTTATTAGATCTCAAAACCTATGCAAAATACTTTTACTTTTTACTCTTTAAGTATATTTTTAAACTGGTACGTTAATACTTTTTTCATTTTTTTCATGTGATACTTTTACTTTTACTTATATATTTGTATTTTTTTGCTCTGGTATCCGTACTTGTACTTAAGTAAAAGTACATTCTCGTGTTACATCGTCTCTCTTCTGCGGCAACAAAACAATGCATTTTATTTAACTCTTATGATCTTATAATCAGACGTGCTGTAAAAAGTCTATATTAACGTGACTTTCACTATTACAACATCACCACATTGTCAAACTTGTTCATTCTAATAAAAATAGCAGAGGTTAATTAAATTGTTTGTACAGGCGATGCTATAATCCGAAGATATTTTTTTAACTAAATCCTTATTTGAAAGATTACAATCTCTGTTCCTTTTTAATCCGCTATTTTCGCAACATTCACTGCCCACTTCTGTCTTCTGAAAATGTGGTAGAGAAAACACAATACAGAAATCTACATAAACCAAAGCGCCAAAGCAGCATCGCACAGCTCCTCAAAACTTAACAGAAGCAATACTCATCAAAATGTGTTTATTTATTCTATGTCTGCCAGTGGTCTCCGCAGTAGTAACTTAAGTCAATCAGCCCTGTCATGAACCAGTCCGTAACCCAAACCCTCCGAAAACGTGCTCTTTCTGAATTCTGCTTTGACAACCCCAGCGGGCCTAGTCCTGGATGGCCGACACATTATCCCCGTGTTTATCTAGTCCCCCGCAAAGACGCTACACAGAGCCTGCATTTTAGCCCAAACTGCTAACCTCCGAGTATCATTTTAGGTCACAGCACAAGTATGAACTTTCCATCAACTGCCCAGAGTAAATAGCTGGAACACTGAGGAACAACATGGACGTTTTATAGATACGTAATAATACAGACAACACCTGCACTGACCAAGCTGTTTGAATAGCCAACTGACACCAAATCCATCAACCGCATTATTAACAATAGAGAAGTGGATTATGGGTGATTCACATGTCAAATATAAGGTAGGGCCGAAATGGAGAGTTTCACAGAGTCATTTATAACAGAGTGTGCTGCCTGTGGCATTATCAACAAGGGCACACATTCACACCTGGAGAATGCAAACAAGCTGCCAAGTCAAGCAGAGAGGCCATGGAGAAGTACTGGGGTTGTAATGGATGTTTTAGCCACAAGAGGGCGCCAGAGAAAGGGTTTGAAAGCGTATTTTGCGCTCCCTTGAAACATAATCCCACTTGAATTTTTGATGCAGTCCAGTGACTACAGTTCAAAATATGTGGTAATGGTTCGGAAAAGTATTGTTTGCAACTTTTCATAAGAAACAATACAATAGTTTAGTTTTGAGTAAAGACGTGTCTGCTCATGTACAAGTTGACTTTACAATGTTGGCTATATCAGTTTATATAGTTTAAAACTGTAGCTGAAATGGCTATATACACAGTCTATCTTTCCGTTGCCGCCTATATCTGCTAGAGCTGGTCTGTGCGTGTTGATCAAATTATAATTGCAAACAAAATGAAGTAATCTAATTGTTACTTAGGTCATTTTAATCGAGAGGTCCACCACCAAGTCTATGTCAGTAAAAGCATGAGTTCAGACTTTGGAATAAGAAATTTTACTTTTTAACCAGCATGTCTTGTAAAAGTATGTTCAGGTAATATTGAAATCCATGTTTATTTGTGATTTTGTCATATCTTTCAACCCTAACAGCTGCTTAAATCCAGTGGTGGAAGAAGTACTCAATTAACTTACTTAACGTACTTAAGTAAAAGTACAGATACTGGAGCAAAAAAAAAAAAAAAAAAAAACTTAAGTAAAAGTATTTGTAAAGTAAGTACCTGTTAAAAAAAATGTACTTAAAGAGTAAAAAATAAAAGTATTTTGTAAAAAGTATTTAAAAGTATTTTGAGGTCTTATAAGGCTTCAAATGTAGTGATTTTCATCAACAGATTTGTGCTGAATTTTGTTCTAACTGTTTTTATTTGCATATTTCTGTTTGCTAAAATTATAAACGTGTTTAAAATAACCCCTCAGCCTTTTCGGCAGGTCTCAAACAATAATGAAAAATACTTTTACTTTTCAGTCCATTTAAAAAATGTAGTGGAGTAGAAAGTACAGATACCTGCTCTCAAATGTAGTGAAATAAAAGTAAAAGTATCCACTTTAAAATTTACTTAAGTAAAGCACAGATATCTAAAATTTGTACTTAAGTATAGTACTTTACTACTTTTACTGTGTTACATTTCACTACTGCTTAAATCTATCAAAATGACCAAATTTCCCACAATATAAACCCTTTTTTCATTTCACTACAAAATGTTATTAAATGCAATGCTCACCGTGTTGACACTTGTCTCCATGGAGACCTGCAGGACATGTGTGGGTGCACTGTCCAGTCCTGGGGTCACATGACACTGCTCCTGGACACTCACATCTCCTCTCACAGCCAGGGCCATAGAAGCCCCAGTCACATTCTAGAGACAGAAACAAACACAACTTAAAGACGAGTCCAGACCTTCCATAAAACTAGGTATTAAAAGTCCACATACTTTTTGTCAATAGATGGAAATATTTTAATCTGAAATCTTTTTTGTGGGAAAAGAAAACTGGCATATACTGAATAGTAGCTGGCCAGACACCATTAGCTTCCTCAGCCAAGTGAAGTCAGCCTGGAAGTTTTCCCATCCATGGACTGAATGCATTATAAACAGTGGTTGGTTTATTATGAAGCTTTTTAAAATACTTTTACATTTTATGAATGTGGTGATAGAGTGTAATTGTTTCTAATGATTTGGCTCTCCGCTCATTAGGTGATTTATGCCTGGAAATCATGTGCTGACCAAGACTAAAGGAAATCTTGTATAAAATTATAGTATATCAAGAGGTCCTATAGTGTAGTGAACATGCCCTTTAATACACTGTTTAACTTAAGGCGAGACACTGCAGGAGAATAGGACAAAATCTTATATTTAGAGGTATCATTTTGAAACTTCTTCTGTAGTTTACTTAAATAAATGCAAGAAAAAAATGTATTACATGTTTTTCATCAATTAATGTTTCATGTAAAAATAAGGCATCTTATGTGTAAAAACAGCCAAAATTGACCTCGGGCAGATTTAAATGTTTTGCATCATTTTGTTGTCATATTCGAGGGGATTTCTTATCAGTATCTTATTTAGTATTTAAGTAAACTAAATCTCACTGAAAAAATGTAAAAAAAAATCTAATTTTGCCTCATTTTTAGGAGTTAAAACTTTAATAAATCAAACTTGGAATCAGATATCAAAAAAGCCTTCTGTATGTTTCATCAACATCTTGTTAAGTACAAGAGTGTAAAGTTTGGTGTATGTGGGTGCTACTTAAAGGGTTGATCTCTGTCCCTATGGGAGAATTTGAAATTACAATGTCGCATATGACTCTATGGATTAAAGTTGATTGAATTAAATATTAAACATCTTTTGGTGCAGAGAGGGCAAATTTGTTGTTTCCACATGAAAGTTTGTATGATAAGAGATCAAACTGACTGAAAAAGGAAAAAATGGAAAAAAAAAAAAGTTTTTCCTGTAATGCCTGCCCTTAAAAAATGATCTTAAATGTATCTTAGGCCTTCTGTTCTTGTGTACAGAATGTCAGCAGGAGGTGCTAATACTCAGGGTACTCTCATTGCTCAGGAGTGAAGCTGTTTAATCAGGCTAAAAATAGCTACTAATGCTGACTGGAGCTGTAGTCCTGGGGGTCCCTCAGCCATGTCTTGCGTGTCTGGAAAAATTAAGAACATCTGAATTTTATTATGAGAAGAATGGGTAGTTCTTTGGATATTCTTATACTGATAAGAGCTCCCTGGACTCAACGAGTTTGTGAAGCCTTTGTTTAGTTCATTAATTTGCAGTGGTGTCTTAGCTGACGACATGTTTTAGTTGTTAGCCAGTCATTGTACAGTGGTGGAAGAAGTACTCAATTATGTTACTGAAGTAAAAGTACAGATACGGAAGCAAAAAAATACTCAAGTAAAAGTATCACATGAAAAAAATGACTTAACAAAAAGTATTACATTCCCGTTTAAAAATGTACTTGTACTAGTTCCGTGCAAATTTTGAAGTCTTATCAAGCTTCAAATGTAGTGATTTTGATACAGATTTGTGCTGAATTTTGTTCAACAGAAACAACTGAATCAGTCGTTTTTCTGAGCTGTTTTTATTTGTTCATTTTTGTTTTTTGTCAAATTATGAACTTGTTAAAAATAAACCCTCAGCCTTTTTAGCAGGTCTCAAACAATAATGAAAAATACCTTTACTTTTCAGTCCTGATCAACAATGTAGTGCAGTAGAAATTACAGATACTTGCTCTCAAATGTAGTGAAGTAAAAGTAAAAAGTATCCACTTAACAATGTACTTAAGTCAAGTACAAATACATCAAATTTTTACTTAAGTACAGTACTACTACTACGTCATTACCTCCCACCAATGGGATCATAAAGAAGTTATGCACAAAAGTAGAGAGAAGAAATTATGGAGGGAGTAGCCGGAGTTTTTGGAGTGATTGAACAGTTTACAGTAATCTGCTTTTTCACTGATGAATCTGCTGTTTGTTAGTACTTCTCTGTGTAGTTTTTTGCTATAGAACTTTTGCCAGCTCTATTGGTTTGCTGCTGAGTGAAATTAGAGCATAAACATGATCAGAATAAGTCTGGTGATGAAAGTAAAGTCAAATATTTTGCATTACCACCGGATTATGTTTTGAGGGAGGCTAACATTTGCGCTCTCAAAAGGGAGGGACTGAATATGCTGGATTACGCAAATGAACTTCAGCCAAGTTTTTTTGATCAGGGAACAAAGCTCTATACAGCCATGTTAGCAACAAAAAATACAAAAAAAACTATTCATCGGTCCAGTTGTGTTTTGATTCCAGTACCTCTCTCACAGCGGGGCCCGTGGAAGGCAGCCTTACAGACACAGTTCCCAGTTTTGGGGTCACAGCCGCTGGAATGTTCTTGAACGCAGTCACATTCTCTGGAGCAGCTCGGGCCGTGGGTCCACCTGGGACACGCTGGGAACCGGAAGAAAACAAAAGGAGCATTACACAACGTTACACATGTGGTTCTGTCATGTGGTTCTGTCATGTGGGTTTTGTTATTTAAAACACAAAATTAAAAACACATAAGCAGCACATAAATTATGAGTCTAGCGGCGAAAGCATGACATCACTGAATACTTCCATCACTACTTAAGTATATAAGTTTATTGCGAGACAAACCCCTCAGCTCAGTTGCATCATGTGGTTCCTTATGTCTATAAAAGTGAGGATATATAGGCAACAGTCTGAAAGGGTAGTTGTGCTTTCAATTCCAGTTAAAATACAGTAAGTTGTGGTAAGTGTATTGCACTTTGACCATATCGTTTCCACAAATGTATTAATTATATCTTAACGAACCACAGCAGAGTAGTTTAGAATAGTTGTGTGGGAGCGCTGGGGATCAGGAGGTCAGTTAGTAGAGTGTTTGTCCACTGATCATTGGTTGAGAGGTCAGATCCACTGACCCACAGGTTGGTCATGCAATTCCAGCTCCTACAAATGAATGTTGTTGTTGTGTCCTTGGGCAAGACACTTAACGCACCTCGCCCCCAGTGTCTACGTACACACTGCGTGGTTCCATGATGCAAAGCGCTTTAAGTGCCTTGAAGGTGGAAAAGTGGTATATAAAAATGTGACCATTTACCATTTACCACATTTTATTCCTAGAGTCTGTCTGCAAGAGGTTCCCATAATACAAGATGAGTTCATATTGTCATAGACATAACTGGGACTGAACCCAGAAGTAAATCCGGACTCCACCAGGACTAGAACAGGACCAAACCAAGTCTACACTACCAGTCAAAAGTTTAGACACACCCTCTCATTCTCATACAAAATATATATGAAGCAAGATACAGGGAATTATGTAGCAAAGAAAAAGTAAATAACTCCTCAAAGTATCCACCCTTTGCTTTGTCGGAAAATATTATTATGATTTATTTAACATTTTTTCTTTGCTACATAATTCCATACATCTTTCTCCATATATTTGACGTCTTCCATATGTATAAAATGTAGAAAGTAGTAAAAATGAAGAAAAAAAAAATATTGCATGAGATAGTGTGTCCAAACTTTTGACTGGTGGTGTATATCAGGACAAAACTGGGCTCATACCAGGACCAAACTAGGACAAGGGTGAACTCACCTACAGTTGCTACCCTTTACCCCTTTATAAGCAATACCCTCCAGCAAGAGGGTACTGGCAAGTTCATATGTGAAACAACGGGTACTGATTCAGAGTTCAAACTTGCATGGTGGGTGCATGTTGTTGTGTCCCTCTGCACTTTACTCTCCTGTTCACTCAAGTCACAACAGACATGACCAGTGTGTTTGGTTTGCTTTGGCAACCCTGAATTGTTACAGAGTTGACCCAGAAGAGAAAGGGATACAGTGATGTCGACCACCCAGCCTTTCATTATCCGATCTTCAAAGAAAACACCACAATATGTCCAAAACGATTGTCGTGCTGTATACCTAATGCCAGATTCCCAATTCAACTTCCATCAAGAGCTCGGGACCTTTTGCCAAGATTCTCCCCTCTCAGCCCCAAAATCTATCTCTTCTCCGCTCCACCCTGTCCCGCCTGACGCTGTCTTCATGTTAGGTACAGCTGCGGGCTCTAGTTACACCCTCCCCACCCTCCCGAATGTCCAGCGTGCAGCACGGCGCAGACAGCTGTGAGAAGAAAAGCTGATAATACTGCTTGTGTGCATTCCTCCATCTTATAGTTTGCTTGGAGAGGGGAGCCAGCCGGAGCAGCCGTATAGTCCCCCCTTATCTCTTCTTCACACACTTTGTACCATGTCGCTTCGCAGGCTTAGGAGCAACCCCAAAACTATCGGAGACGTCAAATTGGTGACGGAGGAGCTCAAAAATCTGTACTACAAAAGACTGCTGCCAATTGAAAAGCATTACTTGTTCCATCACTTTCACTCGCCCAGCTACGAGGATGCAGACTTTGACAACAAGCCCATGATTCTAGTGATGGGGCAGTACTCCACAGGGAAGACAACTTTTATAAGGTACTTGAATTCCAAACTCATATTTTGTGCATATATCTATAAACTGCGGTAACTTAATGATTATTTTTTATCAGGTATCTCATAGAGCAAGACTTTTTAGGAGGCAGAGTTGGTCCAGAGCCAACTACGGACTGCTTCACTGCACTCATGCATGGAGAAGTAGAAGGAATAATACCGGGAAATGCTTTGACGATGGACCCCAAAAAGCCATTCCGTAACTTGGACCCTTTTGGGAATACTTTTTTGAACAGGTACCAACAAAAACTCATAGTACTTTTGTTATAGTTGTTAAAATGAAGTGGTGTGATGCCATACACGTTTTCATGCTATAATGTTTTTCCACTATAGGTTCCAGTGTGTTCAAATGCCAAACCCGGTGCTTGAAAATATCAGTATTATAGACACACCAGGGATATTAACTGCAGCGAGGAGGAGACTAAGTCGAGGTATGTGGGGTTATCAACCATTATCATTATGCAAATGTTATTTTTTCATGCATTGGTTTGTTGGTTGTTTTGCAGGTTTAAATAAGTCAAAATGTCTTTCCAGCTTCATCAGTTCTTTGCAAATTGATTACTAGTGACAATAGTATCCATGTACCAGTACTAGCTGGTGTACTTTGGCTGGTTAGATTTGGCCAACACTGTCATACTAATATGGAACATCATGAGGTTTGCTTTTATTCATATTTCAACTGATGACACCACATTCACCAGTCCATGGATAAAAATGGATTAAAGTGGAGTCGTCTATTAACTGATCCATCCATCCGAGGCTGCGTCGTGGGGGCAACAGTCTAAGCAGGGACTCCCAGACTTCCCTCACCCGGAATCTTCCTCCAGCTCCTCCGGTGGGACCCCGACTGATTAACTGATTGCTCCTTGCTAATTACACTTCTACTATAGGCGTCCCTTAGTCTAGGAAGATTCTATTGCAAAAGAAAATTGAATTCTGTCAACTGAATTCGAACTAGTATAAATCAGTTCCCGACACTCAACAGTGGCTTCACGATGTCTTAGTATCAGATAAAGTTTTGTCAATGAGGCGTAGTTATCATTATTGCAATCTCCAGCAGCCAGAAGCGCAGAGAGAGCACAAATGTGGGAGGATCCGGGCAGTCAGTCACCTCTGGCTCGGCTGTGTTTAATAGCACCATTAATCCATGGGTGTAACTGAAGTGGCTCAACATCAACAAGGGCCGCTGGGATATCTTACACATTCCTCCAGGCTTTGAGACAGCGCAGGCTTGCCACAATACACACACGCCACTAATGAAAACCCTGTGTTATCCTTTCCCTCTCCCCCTCCTCCCCTCTCCACAGGCTATGACTTTCCGGCAGTGTTGCGTTGGTTCGTTGAGAGAGTGGACCGGATCATCCTGCTGTTTGACGCACACAAGCTGGAGTTTTCGGATGAGCTAACTCGTGCCTTTGGGGCTCTGTGCGGCCATGAGGACAAACTGCGGGTGGTGCTCAACAAGGCAGACAGAGTGGATTCCCAGCAGCTCATGAGGGTGTACGGCGCCCTCATGTGGTCGCTGGGGAAAGTGTTCAAGACCCCCGAGATCCTAAAGGTGTACATCGGTTCGTTCTGGTCCGAGCCCAGGCAGAAGTGTGATCACTACGAGCTGATCGAGTTAGAGGAGGAGGATCTGCTGATGGATATAAGGAACCTGCCTCGCAACGCTGCCTTAAGGAAACTTAATGATCTGGTTAAAAGGGCCAGATTAGTGAGGGTAAGCATGTCATTTTCCGAGATGGTGGCACATTATTTGTTAAACTAACAATTTAAAGGTACACTTTGTGACTTTTCTGGAGGGTCCTGCCATCTTTCCATAGAAATGCTATTATGTTGCCTAGAATGTTTCACAGTATGGCATTAAACCTCTCCATGGAGACAAGCAAGTGCAGGTAAGATCTGTGGAGAGTCTAAGAAATTGTGTTTTTCAAGGTATTTTGAGCAGTAAAAACACTGGGAGGTGTTCCGGGCATGTCCCACCGGGAGGAGGCCCCGGGGAAGACCCAGGACACGCTGGAGGGACTATGTCTCTCGGCTGGCCTGGGAACGCCTTGGGGTCCCACCGGAGGAGCTGGAGGACGTGTCTGGGGTGAGGGAAGTCTGGGAGTCCCTGCTTAGACTGTTGCCCCCGCGACCCGATCCTGGATAAGCGGAAGAAAATGGATGGATGGATGGAAAAACACTGTAATTAAAATAAATAACTTTCATGTCATACTGTAGAACATTCCAGGCAAAGTGATAACTCCATGGAGAAAAGCAGGAGGTGGACCCATCCAAAAAAGTTACATAGTTCACCTCTAGACGTGCAGTAGAAATTACTACAGAACCAGGATTAAACCCAGATTATTATGGCTTAAATAAGGAAGGTTAATTATATGAAATTGGATGACTCAATATACATATGCTACATTATTTACAAAATATATATATATATAAAGTTCTCTGCATATATAGTGTAATTGCAGATAACTGTTAACTTGGGAGCTAAATCTTCATTTCCTCTTTGCTTATTCCTACATAGGCTCATGCTCACATTATCGGCCACCTGAAGAAGGAGATGCCCACCATCTTTTGTAAAGACAGTAAAAAGCACAACCTAATCTATGATCTTCCAGAAATCTTCCTCAAGATCCAGCAGCAACAGCGTGTGCCGGCCGGAGACTTCCCAGATTGCACCAAAATGCAGGTGAAAATTCAATTCAGGAGAAATTTCCACAAAAAATTCTAACCCATTCAAAACAAATCGTATCCATTTCTATAATTTATGCATAACCAACAGGTCTGTTTGTACAGCAAGGCAATATGGCCTACAGTTTACTACAATATAAACAATTTGTGACGATGACATAGCTAAAGCTATTTAACAGTACTTAACATTTATATTGGGAATATTTGTTCCACTGTCATTATTGTTTAAGCCCGGGGGGTTGAAAGTGGGCCCTGCAAGGGGGCTCTGAGATTTGTAAGAAATAGCTATTTTGATTCAGTTTTGCACTGAAAAAACTGTCATGAGATGAAAGAGAGCGCATAGCAGTCCATCTCCCGAAGCACAATAACTGGAGACAATTTAGTCATAAATATCTTCACAGACTGATTTTTAAAATGGAAAACATACATAGGTTTGGCTCTCAGCATTTTGGGCCATTGAGGAAAAAAGTTGGGACACCCCTGGTTTGAAGTAGGTAGCAATTAGCTGCACTCTCTGCTTGCCTCTTCTCACATTTGAGAGGAAAATCAGCTGCGGTCTGTGCAAATCACAATATTCCAAATTTGCTGATGACAATATTTCATGGGCAACATAATATGGACCAGCCCTATCTGTGTCCTATACTTATTCATGATTTACATTTCCAGGAGAAACTTCTGGCTCAAGATTTCTCAAAGTTCAAGACGCTCAAACCCAGTCTGATGGCCTCCTTGGACAAACTTCTCACCACCGACATCGCCAAGCTGGTCCCTCTGCTCAAAATACAAGAGCTATCAAAGAAATCCCTCCCAGGTGTGCTAGACGCCGACTTTCTGGGAACGTTTAAGCCGGAGCATTACAGACGAGACCCCTTTAAGGAAATTCCCAGGGAAGAGGAGGGCAGTGATGAAGACTTTGATGAATGGGCGGTAGAGAAGTACAAGCCAAAGTATGACGAAATTTTCTACAATTTGAACCCGAGCGAAGGTAAACTCAGTGGTACCAAAGTTCGAGAGTGGATGACGGGTACGCTGCTGCCCAACTCGGTGCTGGCTCATATCTGGAGGCTATCGGACGTGGATGGGGACGGGATGTTGGACAATGAGGAGTTTGCAGTAGCGGTTCATCTCTTAGAAGGGAAACTGGAGGGCTACTACCTGCCCAGAGAGCTCCCCTCTCACCTCGTACCCCCTTCAAAGAAGATCGGTGCAGCAAACCAGGAGGAGTGACAAAGACTCACGAAAGACTGTTCTTTTGACATTATTTGTATAGAATTTGTAAATATGCAATAGATTAACCTGTATATACACTTTTTACTTGCAAAAAGCACACAGGAACACACAGACTCCAGCTTCAGGCATACATTATGATAGGCGTATGAATTTGGCCAAAAAACTTGAGAATTATCATAAAAATTGAAGTTTCTTGGGACCCTAAACAGTATTTTATGTATTTTAAATGTGTATTATGTAACCTTTCTGGTAGGGGGGGTCTGCCACTTACTTTTCTCCATGGAGATCGTATTGCTTTGTCCGGAACGTTCCACAGTGCAGCATTAAACCATCTTGCATTGATTAAATTACAAGAGTTTTTATGGTAAAAAATACTACCATGAAAAAGATGCATTCATACTGTGGGCTGGGTCACCTTTCCACAGATCTGACCTGTAACCTGGTGGCTTCATCTGCTTGTATGTGAAAGATAAGTTGCCATACTGTGAATCACTCCAAAATAATAAGATGTCGATGATGAAAAGCAGGCAGAAAATCAGAAAAGTTGCAGAGTACACCTTTAATGTGGGTATTATAAATGAAATATACTTTAGGATGATTTACTATTATAATTTTTTGATGTCGCTACAATACAAAACCTTATTATTATGTTATGAACTTAGCCCATCTCATTTATTAAAATCCTTGAAGATATGTGAAAAGTACAAGGCAAATCTGTTATAAAAATGTTTCCTTAACCAGAATCCAAACGCACACATATCTAATAAATCACATGCATATTACTGTACTCACGTAGATGACAGAAGCGACCATATAAACCAGGAGAGCAGAGACAAGCTCCCAGCAGGCGATGACAATGTCCACTGTTAGGGCAGTTACACTTTCTATTGCAGTGTCTCCCGAAGAAGCCCCTCGGACAGCCTGTAAACAACGACTTTGAGTAAATCTGGACAAACTTTTGGACTCACACAGATGCAGTTTGTGTAAGTTTTATTGTAAAGAATACACTTAAAAATGTTGAAATAATGTTTTATCAAAATGTAAGGCGTATTGTTGATTTACACAATAAACCGTCTTCTTTTAGCCTGTGTGTTTTACTGCTGTCTGAATTGAAGTAAAGTGAGCAAAGTGTTACGGGGCGGTTTGTCCACCGACCCACAAGTTGGCGGTGTGATTCCAGCTCCCACAGATGAATGCCGTCGTCGTGTCCTTGGGCAAGGCATTTAACCCATCTCACCTCCAGTGTCTGTGTGCACTGGTGTCTAAATGTGTGTGTGAATGGGTGAGTGCCTTGAAGGTGGAAAAGCACTATATAAAAATGTGACCTTTTAGCATTTGACTATTTACTAATTTTGAAAAAGACACGCATATTCAAAACAAGTACGTCTGGATTAAAAAAAGGGATTCACAAAGAAGTAAATGCTCCTATTTTTTTTTTTATTTCATTTTAACCACTCTTGATGAGCAATATAATTAAATGTGATTAATCATATTTTCAAAAATGCTATTTTTTTCCCACTTAGCACTAATTAGACATTAGAATTGTAATGGAAATCTACCAGCAAGAGACTGTGGTAACATGAATAATACAAAACAAATATTATTTCCACTGATGCCAGCCGGTGGAATACTTCCTCACACACGTCCCGCCAATAGTTACTGTCAGGTTACAAATAAGTGCTCATGTATGGAGGTGTAAGGAATGTATTTACCCACCATCTTCACAGAACTGGCCCTGAACTCCGGGAGGGCACGCACACTTCCCGGTCACAGGGTCACACGAGCCTCCATTCTGACAGCGGCACAGGCTGTTGCACGCCTTCCCAAACGTCCCCGATGGACAAGCTGTGGACACATAGAATTAAAAGCAGTCGCATTAGAAAGACCTACTGACCCTTTAACAGTGATGGCGCTGCGCTATAGACAACAATAGAGCACACTGCATCAGTTTAAACACTCCCAAATTGAAAAGCACATGATATGTTAAATCGGGGTTGTGCACTGAGGTCAGGAATCCATCATCACTTCTGCGTTCTCTCTGTGCCATGTGCCCTGCTGGCTTTTCTAATCTTCTTGGCCTTGTTAGTGAGAATGGCAGGAACCAGCTGGCTGTTTAAGATCTGTTAAAGTGTTAGGCTGCCTCTGCACACCCTCTGCATCACACGCCGCTCGTGACAGCTTAAAGTTACTAGAAGGAAAACAAGGTAGAAAATCTCACGTGGTTTTGCAGTAAACAGGCCTGTCGCAGTAACACATTTTGAAGTGCGAAAGTAAATATAGATGATAAACGATAATACTGATACCAAACCATAAGCAGAAATATCCCCCAAAAAGTATTCTAAATGTACAATGTTGTTAAAAAATTTGAACTGCAGTAAATAAGTAACATAATACAACACTTAAAGTAATTATTTTGTATGTATAATGAGTTATAGAAGTTCAAAATTCCACTCTCAAAAGCTCTAATCTTATCATAGTACAGAAAAAAAATAAAAATGTCCTACTAGTACACAGAAAAAGTACCCATGATAAATACTGACCCCAAAAATGGTATAATAAGTCGATATTGGTGGTTTTCAGAACTTAGACTGCAGTGATGTCATACTCCCAGATGGGGGCAAAAGACCGATTTTCCTATTAATAACATTGCACTTTGCTATGGAAGTATCCCAAAGATAAATGCACAAATGTTGAACCTGATCATTTCTACTTGTGACTCCACTCTATACTTACTATATTTAAACACAAATCTACATTTTAACAATATTCATTTTAGCTGTATTAAATATTATTGGCCTATAGAATGTTGTGATAGTACTTATCGTGACAGGCCTACAAACAAATACAGTAGGTATAACTGTACAGAGCAATAATTTAAAATTATATTGGCAATAATGTTAGCAGTACACAGTATATGTTTAAAAAGGAGGATTCTGTGTACATTGTAAACAACTCCAATAGCATTAATATTTTAGAGAAGACTGAAATATGAACTAACAAATTAATATAAAAACCTCATGAATTTAATGTATCAAGTTTTGTAGACATCTAAACTGCAAATACAAAAAAATGATGTTGTGATTTCGATTTGATTGTGAAATATTGTGCAGCTCTGTTTAGCAGTGTTTATAGCTGTGTATGTTTTTCACGTTTTATTAAATACTTAATGTCTTGATTTTTTCATCTACCTTTCGTCTTTACCTAACAGGGATCACCTTTGAAAAGGTTTTGTAGATTTTTGTTCAACGTAATTACCAGCCCGATATATTTTGTAAGTGAAGAAGGTAATGCTGATTGCGTGTCTTGCCAACGAAACAACGATATGACCTTGAGCAAAATCTGAACCAGTTACTCTCCTGTTGGTGAGCAAACAACCCACTGCACCGCAAAACACACTTAGATACACGTAGAGGTGTAACAAATAGCTTGTACTTGTCCTTGTGATGTCAAATTCCAAAGATACATTTTGTACATTAGGGCCATTCACGCATATGACGCAAAACTGCAACTTTAGACCACTGTGCAGTCGTAACCTGACATAGAATACACAGAGTACATCACTGCTCTTGTCCCTACTATGAAATATAATAAAGCAGACAAACTACATTACAGCACGCCACCAAATATCATCTGAAATTCGATGAGCGTTTGGGGCATTCTACCGCTCACCTACACCTACTAAAACTGCTCCCTAGTTTGAGCACCCCCTTCAGGCCATGCATCTCCACAGGACCAGCTCACTACTGCAGCCTGTATTTGGGTGACATATTGCCTCATCCCACATGGCTCTTTTTACCATGATTACCAGCCAGGGCAGACACATACATCACAGCACCGTAAGGGAACAATGTGTAGACTTGCTCTGTGGACAGTGCACATCCTTGGCCGGGGGCTCTATACACGCTTTGGCCAGGCTCCATCAGAAGACAGATTGGTTCCCCTGATGCTATGGGCTGGGTGGACCATAAACAAGGCACTCGCACACAGGGAAGGCTGACAGGCTTTGATACATAGCCCCAGGATGGATGCACGCATGTGAGGAGCTATGTCATCACAGACTGGACCACAGGGCTGGAGGGATCGGAGAGAATATGTGCCCGCTGGGAAAAACCTGAGTACCTTGCTGTATGTATGAGAGCTCTGGGTTAAAATATATGTTACAGGGATGGGTCGAAACATAATTCAATTTGATTTGTTTTAATCTGCAAGAAAACTTAGAACTATGATCCATAGTAGCTATGGATCATGCCTGGACGAGTGAGGGATTACAGACAACTTTTAGAAGTATGAGAAATTATAGTTATGAGAACTTGACAGTTTTAGTATTGTAATAAGATAAGGGCATGAGAGTAACTTATTACATTACTTAATAATAAATTATTGAATTAATCAGTGGATTTATATAGTGCCTTTCATGCCACCCAAAGCACTTTACAGTGGATTATTCATTCGCTTCACATTGGTGGTAAGATACTATTGTAGACAGATGTGAGGCTGCGCCATCAGCCCCACTGACCACCACCAATCCACTTACACACACACACAAATTACTTTCATACTAGGCAATTTGAAGTGTCTTGCCAAATGACTCAACTACAGTTTTTGCCACTGGCGCCCCACTGTGTCTCCTAGTACTTGGATGTCTCCCATCCAAGTACTAACCGGGCCCGGTCTTGTTAGCTTCTGAAATCTGATGAGATCAGACTTTGAATGGTTGTAAAAAATCAAGACCCTGATACTTATAGATTGTAAAACAGGTACAGGAGCAGGTTTGAACAGGTATCAATGTTGAACTAAAAATCACATAAATAAGGCAAAACTACTACGACCACATTGTAAAGTCAAATGTTATCTATCTAGAAACGTTGTGACAACATTACATCATCCACAAGATAACGAGAGCAGAAAGATGTGGTTATGTGGAAACAACCACACTGTTTATTGCCACTGGAGAGAGGTAGTTTCTGCTTAATACTAGAGGTGGCAGTGTAGCACAAAATGTGGCGTGGTGGTCAGTGAAAACACAAACTCCCATTATGAACGCATGTGCTAGTCCAAAACTGTATGTAGTAGTGTTTAAATGACCAAACTGTACAAACCGTTTTAAATACAGAAATTAAGATAGTAGAATTTTATTTCAAATTGTATAAACATGACCTATCTGTGCCCCCATATGAGCTAAACATGTTCAAACCAAATAATAACAATTGTAAAGAGGATTTTCTTAATTACAAATTCCACATGATGGTCAAGCTGTTGATGTTTTGATTTGGAGCTGATTATCCAGTCCTAAGGCAGAATTACCCTCACATGAGCCTCCCATTTGGGTTGCCAGTCCCTTCTACCAAAACCCCCTGGTTGGTCATACTTACTTTGATTACAGATGCTCCCAGTCCAGCCAGGAGAGCAGTCACACCGATCTTTGTTCTCGCTGCATTCTCCATTGAGACAGTCTTCACAGCTCAGCGTGCAGTCATCCCCAAATGATCCCTCAAGACAAACTGAAAACAAGTACAGATATGTGAACTTTAATTCATCCTTCTATTATGGCTGCAGTAAAAATAAGTTATAAGTCAAGCAATGAAGTAGAAATATACGTTTTTCCAAGTACAAAAACATAGAGTGAACTACAGAGGTAAAACCCGGACAGCAGGTCTAAATCAAAACTAGCCTCAACTTGTATAACTTTTTCTGGTGGGGGTCTGCAATTTGACTCATTTTTTACCTGGAAGATTCCACAGTATGGCATTAAACGTATCTATCTTGTACTTTTAATTTGGTGTTTTTATTGCTAAAAGAAATACCTTACAGTCAGCAGGGTTGTCTCTCCACAGTTCCACCTGTAACTTAACCTGGTAGCGTCACCTGAGTTAGATAATTCCATACCGTGGAACATTCCAGACAAAGCAATACCGATGTGTCGCACCCTTCATCAGAAGAGTTACATAGCGCAACTTTAAAGCAGAATAAGCAAGACTGATTCTAACAAACACTAAATAAATTCAATATTTTGGTCTGTACCTATCTGACTGTGGAGTCTTAGCTCCCCGCGCCGCTCTCGTAGGGCTTCCCTCTCCTCCTCTTCATCGCCGTAGTCACTCTGGTCGCTGCTGTAACCTGCGCGTAAGGCTGCGGTGTAGTGCAAGAGCTGGGGAGTATTTCGAAACAGCAGGTCTGGTAGAACTGGCACCTGCCCCTCATCCTCCTCTTCATCCTCTTCATCCTCATCCAGTTCTGCATAGAGAGCTAAACCAAAAGAGACAGGGATGAATAGGGATGAAATAAAATCCAAACTGTTTTAAGGGCGCTGTACCTGATTTTCACTGTCTTAAAAACATAAAAAGTAGAACTAGCTCATTTTAAACAGTTTGCCGTGGTCCAAAGTTATTTTTCACTTTCCTAACGCATCCTTAGCATTTTAAATATTAACAGCTTATATTAGAGTTTATAAGCACATTTCACAACTTTCAGAGATCAGAGCTTTGTTGTCACGGTAACGCTAACAACTATCCTGCTAAAGAAATGGTACCGTGTTTGTTTTTATGTGATTGTACATTTGTTCCGTGAGCCCAATAATAATAACAATAATAATAAAAATAAATGAATTGAAATGGAATTAAACTAAATCCTGATTAAAAAAATAAATAAATACAAATCTACTCAAAACTGCAATGCTTGTCAGAAAAGATGTAATTATGATTTTTTTTCTGTTTTATTAACGCATTGGCAGTCTCCTCCTGGACACAGGTTTTTTACAGTAGACTCACAGATGCAGGAGTGCTGGTCCTGGTCCAAGCGGAAGCCTTGTCGACAGAAACACTCGTAAGTGCCCAGAGTGTTGACACAGTAATGTTCACAGCCCGAGGTCTCCACCAGACACTCGTCAACATCTGCAAAAACAAACACATACATTTAAAAACAGCCATCTCGGACTTCTTTATCCATTCTGATTACTGATCTTCAACATCATTTGACTTTTAATATGCACAAAGTATGTTAATCATTACATAATTCATAGTAATGTAACTTCTCTATTATAACAATGACTTGGATTTTTACTCAGGAGCTGATAGACGAAAATGTGGCTGTCAGTCTGTGCTAAATGCCCCTCCGACCACCACCAATCGCTCCCGCTCATCACAAATCATTGATGGAGGGTTAGAGAAGTGTCTTGCGCAAAGGCACAGTGACAAAATGCACTAGTCAGACCAGGAATTGGAACTGAACCACTAATGTCCAGTTATGAGACACTATAATACCCCAGCCACGGTCATCCTAAAATTGCTTTAAAAATAGCTAAGTAACATCCCAGTTGAAACTTTTAAATCTTCTTTCCTTTGCCCAAAACAAACCGTCCATTTGTACAGGTTTGGGAGTGCCATAATGTTTTTTGGGTTTTTTTTGAATAATTATGTAACCACAGTAGTTTCCTAATATACTAGTGGTTCCCATGTGAATTCCTGTTTTTGTTGAGCTTTAAAAGACCTTGAAAAGCCTCATTTCAGAGCAATCAGGTCTTAGGGAATTTGCTTCACCAGAAACTGCACCACAACACAGTCCACAGTTACCGCAGTTATCCTGGTAATAATCCAGCGGTCCTACCATCGCAGCCGCAGCCATCTGTGTTGAGAGTGTGACCCGCTCGGCAGCTGCATTCATAACCTCCGGGGTAGTTCCTACAGAAGTGACTGCAACAGGCCTGCCCCCCGGAGCACTCGTCACTGTCTGTGGAGCGCATTAGAAAAGCGGTTTCATAAAATAACACAACACATTTGGAAATAACATTCAGAATGTGCCTAATGTTGATTGTAGAGCTACTGTTATTGTCAAATCATTCTCATTTGTTTATTGCCAGGGCAACCAGGCTCAAGGTTATTGTATACTTTCATACGTTTTACATATTGGTGGTTTTCAGATTCTCAGATGTGATGATGTCATACTCCCAGATGCAGTGGTGGAAGGTAACAAAGTACAAGTAGTACAGTACTTTACTGAAGTACAAATTTTAGGTATCTGTACTATAGTTAATTTTAAAGTGGATAGTTTTTACTTTTACTTCACTACATTTGGGAGCAGGTATCTGTACTTTCTACTCCACTACATTTTTGAACAAGACTGAAAAGTAAAAGTATTTTTTTATTATTGTATATAAAGACTGGAGGTTTTTTTTTTTTTTTTTTTAACATATTTGTAGTTTGAGCACATAAGAATATACACATAAAACCAGGTAGAAAAAACATTGATTCAATTGTTTCTGTTGAACAAAATTCAGCACAAATATACTGATTTTATCAAAGTCAATATATCTGAAGCCTGATAAGCTCAAAATCTGTGTGAAAATGAGTACTTCAGTAATTTTACTTTAGATTTATTCATGTAATACTTTTACTTTTACTTGAGTATTTATTTTTTTGCTTCAGTATCTGTACTTTTACTGAAGTAACAAAATTGAGCACTTCTTCCACCACTGCAAGCAAGAGCCAGTTTTGATACTAGACTATTGATAGACTGTTTACCTTGTACTTTGCCATGAAATATCTAAAAGGTAATTTCACAAATGCTGAACCTGATGATTTCTATTAGTGACTATATAACAGAACGTGTTAGATTACAAAAACAACATTTTTATCTGCACCCCATCTGTATTAAAGAAATGCCATTGGTCTATGGAGTATTGTGATGTCATCTAAAATCCAGCAATACACTTTTATCATAGCTAATAAAAACCACAGAGAGCAGCCATTACTCCCACTGCTTATGTCACCAGAAGGGAGCAGGCTAATATACAACATCCCATATAATTATTGCCCTCTGGATCCCAAGCCCTTAAAATAAAAGTTTGGTAGTAGCTTGTACCAATGCACGTCTTGAGGTCCTCTGCGAGCTGGAAGCCTTGGTTGCAGGAGCAGTGGGGCCCGTTGGTGGTGTGCTCACAGTGATGAGAACAACCGCCATTGTTCTTCTCACAGCTGTTTATAATCTCCATCTCAATGCCTAGAGCGGAAGGCAGATTTATCTATTAAGGATCATTTGGTGAACAAAATGTTGCTCAGTGTATAAGTCAAAAGTGTTTTTAAAGGTCCCATATTACGCTATTTTCTGATCTATGTTATAATGTCGTTTCCTCATCAAAAACATACCAGGAGTTTTGCTCCATTCACACCTTTAACACAAAACCCTGCATATTTAGGCTGAGTTCTTCTCTGATACGGAAAACACTCTGTACCACCTTGTGATGTCATGTGGTAATACAAGAAGTGCTCCACTGTGTTTTTAAACTCCATTCACCTTCACTAGAATCATTTGGATGATTTCAGGCCTGGAATTGTCAATCTTTACTGAACTAAAGGTAAAAGGAGCTGTTAACTTGAACTAACTTGAACTACCACTCCATGACATTCCAAAGAGCAGAGCATTTAAGCTTTGGAGGTGTAGACAGGCTAATAATCAGTGATTTGCATATTTTTTGGAATATTTATACCGCATTTTAAAGTTTTTGGCCCTATCGTTGGAATGGTTATGATTTATCAAAAGCAAACTGATAAAATATCTCTGCTAACAACGGAAAATAAATATAATATTTTATTGCGCTATCGGCCCTCAAATGTTTTTTTTGTTTTTATCTATCTTTCATTTTTATTGTTTCTTGGACGAATAACGTTAATAATTGAGATACATTAAGGGCTTTTCACTTGGCAATGTCAGATTTATAGACTAGCAATTCTATCTAACAATATTACGTTAGTATTTGAGCCGATTACTTGCAGAGACAGGAGCGGTTTAACAGTCCTCCCCATCATAAATTACTTTTTAAATCAAACAACAATTATATTTTATAATTAGTTCCATACAACTTGTCCATTTTGTCTTTACTCACGATAACACTGCTTCCCGTCAGCTCCGAGCTCGAAGCCTGGGTTGCACATGCAGCTGAAGGAGCCCACCATGTTCACACAGCCATGAGAGCACTTGGCCCGGCCGGAGGTGCACTCGTCCACATCTGCAGGACAGGCGAGAAGAAAAGACATGTGGGGTCAATAGACTAGTAAATTCCCATAGCAGTGTTTAGAGCATTCAGATTATACAACAGACAACAAGACAATATGCAAGACACATGGAGACGTACAAAGTTTCACTCAAGTGCGTCCACAATAACACAGTTTAGCGGTGTAGGGTTAATAGGAGGAGTTCCTTTGTTGCCATAATGTGATCATTTAAAACAAATGAGTGAAGGGAAACAGTAAAAGAACAAATATTATGCATTATTTGAATTGTTATTGGGCTTTTAACATGGTCTTGAGTACCTTTGCGTAAAATAATGCCTACTTAGAAAACAGACAGTATTCAAAGCCTAAGTAATATACTCTGATCTGGTGCAGGTTGCCCTCTACTGGCAGCAAACAGAATAACCACAGCAAAAATATTATAACTAAATAATGAGGAACATGTCTGGGCATGTTGTTGTAAGCACGCAGCAATAATGAGAGACGTGACAGCAGAAATGCTTAAAACGAGTGCGGCGATGGTTTATGGGCTTAAAAACACCGCAGGGCTTCTATCTATGACATCCCAATCCTGGTAAGTTTCAAATGGAGTGTTTTGTGAGGCTCAGAGGCGAAGGACGTTCTACAGAGGATTACTGAAAACAGCGTGAATGATGCGAAACACAACTCCAGGTATGTTTTAGATGAGGGAACAATATTCAAATACGATTAAACACTCAAAAAAGTCGATTTTGCATAATATGTGTTCTTTAAATAAACTCAATGCAATTTCGGCAATAAAAAGGTTGAGAAAATATTCAGTTATTGCTTCAAATTGTAAAACCTGCAGCACAGTCTTAGTTACATTGACTTTTAAAACATAAAAAAACATTTGTATTAAATCATAATCAGTATTCCTCAGTACATGAAAAAATATAACTAAAGTATTATGATTCAAAAATGTACTCAACATTTTTTATCACAATTTTCTGCATAATCGATCGATCGCCCTAATATTAGATGTACAAATCTAAAAACAATTGAAGATAAACAAAGTACTGAAGTATTGTGTAAGATATGGGCATTGTTTTGCTGTGGATAATAAGTAGGTATGGATTAATTTTAATTCCGTTAAACTTGGAATATTCGGTATGAAACATAAAACAAATGTTCAACAATGCTCGCAAAGTCCTTCCAGACAGGAAAGCTTTGTTGGCTCTCAGATTTCTTTGTGAGAAGCTGGTGGGATGAAGTTTTTCCAAAGTCAACCATCAGAATTAATAGAATCAGCTTTATGTTTGGCTCATATTTTACAGGGAGGTAAGCAAAGAATGTAGCAAAAACTTGGGAAGGAAACATTTTATGCACTGTAAAAAACACAGTCTGGACAAGGCGTTATGGACGTTTAGAGGCGATACCGATATCTGATATTTGGCTTACTGCTGTGGCTGATAACCGATATAAACTGATACCGATACCTCAGTTTTAAAAAGCCATAACAAGACTCACACATTTTCTTAAGTTGAAGTAAAGACCAAAATCAAATGAACTTTTCTCATTTGTAAAAATAACAAAATGTATTTATCTGGGATATAAAATTATTTGTTAAATGTTTGTGTAAACATACAGCCATATAACCATGATCTATTTCCATTTTAACTACTGAGTCTGTTCAAAAAGACACATCTGAGGCACTGAGGACAAACTAGGAATGACATGGGCACAAACAATGGGACAACGCCAAGGAAATATCAGTATTGAATAACAGTATCACATATTGATATCAGAAAACACAATCAAATTTTTAAGTATAATATATTGCGGCAGAAAAGTTTCCCAATAAACGAGGATATTGAAACTAATTAAACCTTTTTTGAAGTAAACCAAATTGTAAAAAATGTAGCCATCAATAAATAAATAGCATAAAACTAAACACTTTAGTAATTAGTTCTTGCATTTGTAAACTATCACAGATGCTAATTATTTGACCAACTACAGCTCAAATATGATCAAACAGCTTTAACACCACCAAAAATAAGAAACAACTCCGTGCTCGTGTAAAGAAAAAGTACGCAGGATATTTATTGAGCCAGAAAAAGTACTGCTCTTTCCATCATATTTTTAACGATAAGTCGATATAGTAATTCCTGTGACAGGCCTATCGACACTGCAAACGCTAAAACAGATACGTCGTCCATTCCTTCTCACCATCGCAGTTCTTGCCATCCGCGGCCAGGGTGAAGCCAGGCCTGCAGCTGCACTCCACCCGACCCTCATCCGAGCGGCACGTTTGGGCACAGCCTCCGTTCCTCTCCGCACAGGGGTTCTTCACTAGAACAGACAAACGCAAACTCACGGTTAGCTCAAGAGGAAATTGTTTAAACATTGTGCTGAGTTCATACAAGTTGTTGGAGGGTCACTTAACAGCAGCTTTTCACTGTCTGCCAAATGAGGGTGGATTTCAGCTTTGGCAGGTAACTCAAGTGGGCTGCTGGGATTTTTGTGTATAAATTTGAACAGTGGATTTTAATGTTTAGAATAGCAGCCAATGGGAACTTGCTCGATATGATACTAACAAAATATTTAAACAGTTTTCATTCTTTGGCCCATCTCAAGTTGCTCCATGAAAGGAAGCCTTTATTTACTATGGATTTGGAAAGGTTTTCAGCCACGTTTCACAGCATGTCATTAAACATATCTATTGCATAATATTTATTTATTTCATTAAGTAAAAGTACAGATACTGGCGCAAAAAAATGCTCAAATAAAAGTAAAAGTATCACATGAAAAAATGTATTAAAAGTATTAAAGTACTCATTTAAAAATGTACTTAAAGAGTAAAGAGTAAAAGTATTTTGCACAGATTTTGAAATCTGATGGATTGGTTTTGATACAGATTTGAGCTGAATTTTGTTCAACAAAATAAAATAAATCATAACATTCCAACAATAGGGCCAAAAACTTTAAAATGCAGCATAAATATTCCCAAAAAATATGCAAATCACTGAAATGAACGAAAAACAGTAAATCACCCTTTTGGATGCTATATTAAAGGTCCTATGTTACACAAAATTGACTATTCTGAGCTTTAAGCCATGTTATAATGTTAATAATTAAATTGAGTTGTTTTCTAGCTGTTTTTTAGTTGTTTTCTAGCTGTTTTTTTAGCTGTTAATTAGTATATTTTGGTTTGCTCATATTATGAACGTGTTAAAAATAAACCCCTGAACCTTTTCAGCACATCTCAAACAATAATGAAAAATACTTTTCAGTCCTGTTCAAAAATGTAGTGGAGTAGAAAGTACAGATACCTGCTCTCAAATGTAGTGAAGTAAAAGTAAAACTTAAAGTAAAGTACAGATAATTACATTTTGTACTTAAGTATAGTAGTTTACTACTTTTGCTTTGTTACGTTCCACCACTGGAAATGTGGTAGGGTTGACAGAACACTAATGTATTTATGGTCAAATATAACTGTCCCGTTTACAAACCATCTGTCTCTTACCATGTGGTGATTTGCTTATTGAATTGGACTAAATTTTATATCAGATGTCCCTCCCGTCCATCTAATTTTATTTCTAGCCTTAATACGGCATATAAAAATATTCTTCCTTATTGTGAGCATGTGTGACCAGACTGCCAAATACACAAACACCTCATCATCTCTCCAATGTCCAGCACTCAGCACAGCCGCAGCCACATTGTAATATCTTCATCCTGGGCTTGACAAATGACAGGCCCTGTTCCTAGATTCTGAAAACATCTGTTCACTTACATTCACAGTGGCGCCCATCTCTTTTCAGCTGGTAGTTCTTTCGGCACTCGCATTTGTACTGATTATTCCCCAAGTCCACGCACTTGTGTTCACAGCCGCCATTCAAGACGGAGCAGGAATTCAGAGCTAAAAAAACAACAAGTGACAGTGACTTTTTTATACCAGAACTTAAGTTTGTTAATATTGTGACTTAAGATATTCAAAAGGTTTTGTATAGGCACGATTTTTTCAAAGTTAGACCTAACTCAGCCTTGCTTTGGTTCAGCTCAGAGTGTATTTTTGAGTGATAAAAAGATACGTTTAATGCTTTACTGTGCAAAAGCAATAACAGACCCTCCATCAGAAAAGTTACATAGTGCCCCTTTAACTAATCGGGCCATTTAAAAAACCCAATATTGTTAATGCTAAGGCACGCAACAAATCATCAATAGTTTCTGTGCACGCTAGCTAGCTCACTCAAAAAATTCAAATTAATTAAAATAATGACTACCCAATTATTTTTATATGTAGAATACTTCAGTTTGTGGTGTTGTTTTAATGTGTTTTAATGCAGTGAGACACAAATATCTTTCTTTCTAAACACAGAATTGTGTTTAGGTGAAGTATTCATTTTATTTGTGTAGTGTTTAACATCCCCCTGCAGCTCCCTGTCCACTGCCTTATCGTTAAACATGGATTCATTTTAGCGTGACTCCGCAAAAACTTCATAGAGTTAAAACTGGACAGGAAGCATGGATCTATTAAAATAACTGGATAGGGAATTGCTAGGTTAGAGCTGTCTCAAGTTGGATTAGTGGCCACTCATTGGTACTAAAATGAAAAAAATCCCTCCTGCCCACAAAGGATTTTTCTAATAGAGCGCAATGTAATCACAAACTGTTCATGTTCGGCTGACAGGGACTGACAGGACACCTCCAGCTTTTATAAAAATCGAATTTTGTGGCAATTTTTACCTATATTCAGATCCTAAACTTTTTCTCAGCTCAAAATCTGTCTGTTGTCTTAAAAAACACTATGTTGACTACGCTCTGTGTCCGCTCTGGCTAAGCTCAGGTGCTGATTGATCAGAGCGGTCACGTGGTACGACATGAACGATGTGAGCGATGCGAACGAGCCGCAGGTTTAGAAAATGGTTCAAACGCTCCCGGAAGCTTAAACTTTATCATGTATTATTTATTTATTATTCCCTTGCCTCCTCCGCAGCCTCTCCGCTCACTCTCGTCGCGCAAAGTCTCATGTGGATTGGCTCAACTGCACATGGTTGATGGGCAGGGCAGGACCATTGACTTCAATGGGCGGCCATGTTTAGGCCCCGGGGCTTGACGGGAAGTGGTAACGCTAACAGTGAGGTTGCCATATTTCATCTTTTTCTCATATTGTGCAGTCGTAATTCAATATAATGTAACCAGAAAACCAAATCACTATTCAATTACATGATTAAAAACTACCAATATAATTTGATACGTTGGCAATATAAAGTGGTTTTCACACCTTACATCTGTACAGCAGCTTTCCACTTACGGAAAGCTGGAAAATTGTCATTGATATTACAAGCCGGGCCCCAGTGGTACGGCTGGTAAGTTTGTAATGAGCTTTCCATCCCATTAATCCTGTGATTTAATGATGTGCCAAATATGGATATCAGTGGTGTGCCTTGTGAGCGCGCTAAACGCAGACATGAGGACACAGACAGGCTATAAAAGTGAAAGACCGGCAGCCTTCAACGCTAATGACCAAAACAGACCCAATTAGCTGCCATGCTACCTGACACTACAGGGAGAGCACTGAGTGAGACTGCATGCACAAATATGACAAAGATATTTAAAATAAAGACAGAACGAATGTTACCGTAGGTGTTACAGGTCTAAAAGAACAAGGAAATCAGTTGTATTCCAAGTAAAAAATTCCATCACATTAGTAAATCCTCCTGTAATGTTTAATGTTGTATTGCACATTTCATACGGTGCTGTTGTACTTTTATGAATTGTCAAGTGCCGGGGGTCGGCTTGTAAAACCACAGGGGTGACACTGCTTCAGGAAAAGAAAATAGCTGTAAACACAATGAATTAGACTAGTGTTTAAGAAATAAATATAAAGTGGGACCCAGACTAGACAAAAACACGCAGTGCAGTAAGCGTTATAAGTGACTGGGGTGCAATGAATGTTATAACCATGAATGTTGTGCATAATGTATTTTGTACTTTCTCACAACGGGGACATTTCAGTGGTGCAACAACCAGGTACAAGAACAAAAGTTGAAAAAAAGATAATATGCTATAAAATATTTTGTTTTACATTGTTAATGACTGGGGCGACAGTAGCTCAGTTGGTAGTTGGGTGTTTTTGTCAACTGATCCTGCTCTCAACATAAACATCATTGGTTGAGTGGTCAGATCCACTGATCCACAGGTTGGCAGTGCGATTCCAGCTCCCACAGATGAATACGGTCGTTGTGTCCTTGGGCAAGATGTTTAACCCAGCTCACGTACACTGGTGTATGAATGTGTGTGTGAATGGGTGAGTGGTTCCTTGATGTAAAGCGCTTTAAGTGCCTTGAAGGTGGAAAAGCACTGTATAAAAATGTGACCGTTTGACCATTTACCACTATGGCAACAGTCCTAAAGTGTCATCATTCTGAAACTCATGGATATGCAACATTTTGATAACTTTTGTATTAATAATATACCTCATTGCATCGAAAACAGCCCTAATTTTTCATCTTTCTGAAACCCATGGATGCGACACAACTGTATGAGGTTGGGCTAGAGATACAGCGTATATCAATAGTATACACAATACATTTCATTATACGCAAATAAGCCACACAAATATCTCTCTGCAGAACTTACCAATACATGTGCGACCATCGGCGTGCATGCGGAAGCCCTCACTGCACTCACAGTGGTAGGAGCCGGGGGTGTTGACACAGGTCTGCTGGCATCCTCCATTCATCTCCTCACATTCGTCCACATCTACAGAAACAAACACACAAGACTTGAATTACACGAAAGAATTCCAGTAAAATCTACAAGAACAACCATCAAAGTGACAACCTGGAATGTCAATTAGTGTACGGAGCAAGCAGACTTCAACGGAAAGGCCAGTAAATGTCAGTCTATGCTTTGTCTTAGCAATGGCACAAAATACTGGTGACTTTGGGAATGTAGTACACAACTTTTACAACCTCCTGTTTAATGCTACAATCAATTTTATAGCAGCCTAATTCTTTTCACTGAGGCAAAACAGAACCCCATTGTTCATAATAAACAAACAGTTACCAGTAAATATGCCATATGTCATGTCTTTTGTGTTGCCCATCTTGTTTTGGTAAGAGCAGAGTCAACCCAACTCTGTGATTTAAAAAAGCAGGGTCTTAAAAAGTGGCTTTTAAAACAAAGTTGGGTCACACACATAGACCGTATATATAAATGGACATAGCTAACCTGCTAGCCGCCGCGTTCCAAATAGGAAGTGATCGTGGGCGCGCTTCCGGCTCCATCGACTCTCCATCGGTCTTAAAATGTTCGTATTAACCCGCTCTACGTGATCCCGGTGTTTTTATTTCGCTATCGAGGTCGCTCCCGCTAGCGTTAGCAACAGGTTACTTTCAACAGGTGATCCCGGGTTTTTATTTCGCTATCGAGGTCGCTCCCGCTAGCGTTAGCAACAGGTTACTTTCAACAGCCTGGCACCAGATTGGCACTTTGGTTGCTATGATACTCGTGGTCAGAATTCCAAATAAAGAACTCAGCTCCAAATTCGCCCCAATAACTGTTAGCCTCGATGAGCTTCATTTGACTGGATCCAAACACGGGTTTATGGTCACACACAAGTTGGCACAATGTGTATGTACTTACAGTCACCAATAATAGTGACATTATGGCATAGGCACTTTTGGCCCTTTCCTAAATGGTTTTAAAATGGTAGTATAAGACCACAGAATAAACCACTATTAGCTTGTGTTAAAAGTTACATTCTTGGAAAAAAAAACAGTGGACTTTTACAGCTTTGTCTCGATATCAAGTTTGAAATTTTAGCATTGTGACAGCAGTACGTGTTATGGATGTCAAGAATATTTGGTTAATCGGTTGAGTCATAATCGTGGTTTGTAATCGTAAGAATTCAAAAAAACATTTGAATATTTGAAGCCAAAGTTAGTCATTTCTATTATACCTAAATACCTAAATTATACCTAAACATAAAGCACTTTTTCTTTAACATCCCGAAAGTTCCAAGAAGCAGGTCACGTACTAGTTTTGTGGTCCTGTGAATAATCAGACCTTGTAATGTTCCTTCTCACAATGATTGTAACACTAAAATTTGATATCATCACATCCCCTGTCTGTTATTTAGGTAGCTGCACTACCAGACGCCACTTTCCATTGACAGACCTGTACACTGTCAGGAGGAGGAGGAGAAGGTCGCACATAATCCTTCCACTGTGACTCAAGGGCTCATACAAGGATGATGTTTTTATGGCAGGGATAACATTAGCTGAGGCCTTGTAAGTTTCAAAGTGTAATCGATGGTCCTTCATTTAGAGTCATATGGGAACTATTAGCGAAACAAGGAAAATTGCATTAACGTGGAAGACAATTATAACTACGGGTTACGTTCTTTGATTTCTATTAAAAGCATCTTATAACTTTCAGTATAGCATCGAAATGGTAAATGATCACGTTTTTATACAGCGCTTTTCCACCTTCAAGCCACTCAAAGCGCTTTACATCAAGGAACCACTCACACATTCACACACACATTCACACACCAGCGTACGCAGCCACTGGGGGTGATGTTTCCGTCGTGAGCGGGATTCGAACCGCCAACCTTCGGATCAGTGGACAAACAACTGAGCCGCTGTCACCCACTAGTGTCACAAAACGAAAATTTCAAACTCGATTTCGATTCCAGAAAAAGGTTCAATACTTTAACGATTTTATAGAATTTGGACAGAAATTCATAGTTCTTTCTGTCATAATAGCATATAATTTTAAACTAATTCTGATATAAATCCAGATCTTTAAAAAAATATTCAGGTAAAAAATATTCTGATCATTTCCTGTTTATGTGATTTTTTTTTGGCAGTACTTCAAATGAGCATCTAGTTTTGATACTGCTTAAGTATCAATAGGTATCGATTCTTTTGCTCCTTTCGACAACCCTAGCAATCTGAGAAATTCTATACACATTTTTTTTTTTTTTTTGCTTTCCATTTTGACCATAAATAGCCTCACTCCGCACACCTCTGGGGACCATCCAGCCTCTACAAGTGAATGACGAACGGCGTATCGTGCTGTCCGAGCGGTACTCAAGCAATCAATTACTTTCCGGAATATTGCCGTGAATTCCTGGGCAGAGGTTGTATTCTGCAGACGGGAGCCCCTCGCATACCTGAACACGCTCTACTCAAGGACAACTGCAGGCTCTGAGTGCAACATCTGGACAAGGCATCAGCTGCTTGTCCTGCCTGTTTCACTGCGCTGATGACAAAGTGAGTGTGCAGAGCCAGAGCAGAGTACACTGGGCTGACATTAGGAACATGTGGTTTGGTTTACATGCAAAACCAGCACTTACGGTTTCCTGAAGGTCAAAGCATTTTACACCTCCAGTAATGGTTGAAAATCATTTGCAAATATAATGCGGTGCGTCTGTGTGTGGCAGAGTAACGCGGCGTAGTTGTTTTACCAGATGCACGATAATTACAGGGTTGAAACAACTAATTGGAAAGCCTCATACTGCAGCGAGCTCATAACAAACGCACTATTGTTACAGTGCTGTGTCATTAGGCCTGTCATTATAAATACTACAGCGACTTATCGTTCACTGTATGTTAAATGAGACAATACTTTTTCGGGTCAACGTTTATCGTGGGTACTTTTTCTTTGTAGTACGGGGAAAGTTTTCGTTATTTTTTTTTTTTTACAATTTTGTACATTAAGAATAGTTTTGGGGATAATTTTGCTTTATGGGTTGGTTTCAATATTATTGTTTACTGTCTATATTTGCTTCTGCAGTATATCGCACTTCAAAATGTGTTATCGTCTCTCGCCTATGTATCGTGTGTAACATTAAGGTTTATTTCGTGTTTTTGTTTCAATATCACTGCAGAACTAAGTTGGCTGTTTGACCAAGTTTTGAACTAGTGGGGGAATTTTTGAAGGAACTGTATTTTGCCTGTGCTTTTACTGTTTAAAAAAAAAAAAAAGCACTATAATCAAAACTGAACCTGGGTTGCCAGTGCCTAAACCTGCAGATATAGTTCACATCGAGTATTGAAAGGCCACGTCTAATGTGAAAGCTCAGAACCTCCAGAATTTAAACCAACTGGATTTCAGCACTGAACTGGCAACCCAAATGAGAGACTCATGTCTAATAAATCATATCCAGTGTTTTTGTAATTAAAAATACACTGCCTGGCCAAAAAAAAAGTCGCCACCAAAAAAAAAAAGGTCACACGCTCTAATATTTCGTTGTTCCGCCTTTAGCTTTGATTACGGCACACATTCGCTGTGGCATTGTCTCGATAAGCTTCTGCAATGTCACAAGATTTATTTCCATCCAGTGTTGCATTAATTTTTCACCAAGATCTTGCATTGATGATGGTAGAGTCTGACGCTGCGCAAAACCTTCTCCAGCACATCCCAAAGATTCTCAATGGGGTTAAGGTCTGGACTCTGTGGTGGCCAATCCATGTGTGAAAATGACGTCTCGTGCTCCCTGAACCACTCTTTCACAATTTGAGCCCGATGAATCCTGGCATTGTCATCTTGGAATATGCCCGTGCCATCAGGGAAGAAAAAATCCATTGATGGAACAACCTGGTCATCCAGTATATTCAGGTGGTCAGCTGACCTCATTCTTTGAGCACATACTGTTGTTGAACCTAGACCTGACCAACTGCAGCAACCTATTACCTATTTGCTTAGTTAAGTCCAGGTCAGAAAAAGTTATATTTGATTTCAACATGTTCACTTTGTATCTTGGGACACAGGTAAGTGAAGTTTATGAAATTTAAAATCAAAATCTTACACACAGTTCCTAAAAAGTCAGATGATTTGAACATAGCTATTGTTCATTATATAAAATGGTAAATGGTTGCATATTTATATAGAGCTTTTCTACATTGCGAGTGGGATTTGAACTGCTAACCTTTGGATCAGTGGACAAAGACTCTAGCAACTGAGCTACTGTCGCCCTAAATGAGCGTAGGTGACCGAGATCAGTTTAAAAAGGCAAAGATTATTGGATTACAGATTTCACCAACAAATTGTCTATGAATGACCATGGAGTATAAACAGACTTAAAGTGGCATGCTGGGAGCTTAATAATAACAGGTTATGTAAAGTAACTAACTTTCCAGTATAAATAGTTGTTTTTGCATGAACTCCTGTGTGGTTCTAGTTGTGTGAGTGCAGTTTGGTCGTACATGGTCATACAGAGAAGTGCTTTTGCTAGTTTTACTCCACTGACCTCTTTAGTCTATTATATGACTATTCAAACCTCCTAAAATCTTCTAAAAAAACACATTATTACATTTCTTAATTAGATTTGATTTCCATCTGTTATATTCTTACCCTATCCACTCTATATCTGTATCAAAAAAGGAACTATTTGCATGATAGGATTAGTCTGGCCTCTTTTGTTCTTCCACACTTTTGCAGAGGATTTGTCAAAGTTAACACTCATTGATGGGGTTGCGTGAAAGGATTTGAGCGGAGCAGACAATAGCCCGAGTGTTGTCTGTGCAGCATTAAGGGCAGCAGTGCTGGAGGTGAAGCTGGGGTCAGGGGTCATAGGACTGAAGGTCTCTGTAATAAACTGAGCTGACCAAGCATCTGATTGTGCACAGAGAAACAGAAACAGTTGCCAAACAGCCAGACAATCAACAGATGGTCTTTGGGAGTCGGGCAGGATCAGGGAATAGGCTAAAATGGTTTGAAGCAAAGAGTTTGCTTTGGCCTGCATGAAAAATCGATTGTGGTTGAAATGCATTGCCTTTGTTTTTGCTCTATGATCGTCAAAATCGTCAACTCAAGCAGTCCAAACATATTAGACTGGTAAGGCCCATTTGCTAAACTAGGCTTCCCTCACAGACTCAATAAAAGCTAAGCCATGTTTATGAAACCAAATCAAGTGGTAAATGGTCACATTTTTATATAGCGCTTTTCCACCTTCAAGGCAACAAAGAACCGCTCGTTCACACTCACATTCAAACACCGGTGTACTCAGACACTGAGGGTGAGGGGGGTTGAGTGTCTTGCCCAAAGACACAACAACAGCATTCATCTGTGGGAGCTGGAGTCGCACCCTGTGGGTCAGTGGACCGCTGACTGTTCAACCAATGATGTTTATGTCAAGAGTGGGCTTTGAACTGTCAACCTTCAGATCAGTGGACAAACACTGCCAACTGAGCTACTGTCGCCCATAGTGCAAATCCTCCACATAGTGGTGCAGAGGTTTAGGAGTGTCGCCCCCTTGATGGTGGGCTGTTGATTTGATTCTCACTCAGCCAACTGCTGCTGTGCCCTCTGGCTAGAGATTTCACCTACAGGAGTTTATTACTAAACTATGTCCCCTTTAGAGCCAGGGCTCCACTCTAAAAGAGATTCTAATCTCAGCAAGACTTTCTTGGTTAAATAAAGGTCAGAAAATCATGTAATGAGATGTAATCAGGTAATGAGATGGTCTGCCTCACGACTTCTTCATCTTAATACTGTGTATTTTAATAACATACACAATCTATGGTTAATACTGCAATTTGAGTATTAAGTTACAGAGGAATAAATGTTTGATTGTTACAGTCATAAATAACAGGTTGATGTTTGCCTTTGAAATGAGCCTCAATACGTCCATGATGGGCCAGTGAAAGCATCTTTTTGGGGGTAGGGTTGACAAGTGATAAAGACTTGTAAAAGTCAGTTGTATGAACTGTTTTCAAATGTAAAAAAATATTTATTTTTTTATTTTTTTATTTTTTTGAGCTTGATAAGACACAATGATATATTTTTTACCAGAGTAACTTCACAATTTTATGAGGAGTTATCGTTAAATTCACAAGAGCCTACTGTTTACGGGTACAAAAAAACGCTTTCTCATAAATATTGACCACACATCAGGTAGAAGCCGACAGCTGCTTTGCAAGTTAGTTTGTAAATGATTACAGAGTGACTATTTCCTGTCTACAAGGTTGGAGGTCACAGCAGCTTGTTCACACCTGTAGCTCTGCAAAAACAAATGGACCTCCGAGTTTGCTACTATCTCCACACATGGCTGTAAGGAGTCTGAGGACTGCACTGTTTTTGGATTGGCACTATCCTTTTTTTACAACAGAGTCTAGACAGAGGCTAGCTTAGTCAGCCTGACTGGTATTTCTACTGACCCAGACTGGTTTAAACCAAATCCTCACCTCTTTGACATATAATCCAGGATAATACAAATGTAGAAATGCATGCTATGATTCTATTTAAAGTCTTTACATTAGAGCTGCACAGTATGAAAAGTGCAACATTCATTAACTGCCTGGTGTTGCTGTGATAATAATAATTAATCTGTATAAATTTGGTGAAATCAAACTAAACATTAATTATTAAAAAACAAGGATTAAAAAGTGTGTCTCATAGATCTGCAGCTAACGATGATTTTGATCAAACTGATCAATCTGGAATTATTCTTTTGATGAATTGATCAGATGTTGCAAAAGGACGTAAATGTGAAATATGTATTTTCTCCTATAAAGACAAAGTGATGCTTTCTGCCATCCTGATGGAGCATATTTACAGCAAACACAACAGGTTTTTCGCTAACCACTCTGTTTGAGTCATAAAACCTCTTCTCTCAGCACATGACATGTTTTGTATAGACTGTGTATAGACTGTCTGCGTATAGACTGTGTACAGACTGTCTGTGTACAGACTGTCTGTGTATAGACTGTCTGTGTATAGACTGTGTGTGTATAGACTGTCTGTGTATAGACTGTGTGTGTATAGACTGTCTGTGTATAGACTGTGTGTGTACAGACTGTCTGTGTATAGACTGTGTGTGTACAGACTGTCTGTGTATAGACTGTGTGTGTACAGACTGTCTGTGTATAGACTGTGTGTGTACAGACTGTCTGTGTATAGACTGTGTGTGTACAGACTGTCTGTGTATAGACTGTGTGTGTACAGACTGTCTGTGTATAGACTGTGTGTGTATAGACTGTCTGTGTATAGACTGTGTACAGACTGTCTGTGTACAGACTGTCTGTGTATAGACTGTGTGTGTATAGACTGTCTGTGTATAGACTGTGTACAGACTGTCTGTGTACAGACTGTCTGTGTGACCAGAACAACAATAGTAAACTCAATTAGATGATGATCATTTATTGATTCGTTGCAGTTGCAGTTAGTTTATTACTGTAACTTGTTTCAGCCTCACAGCAGAGAACACAAAAACACATTTTTAAAAACACAAAAACACATTTTTATATTATAATGTAAGGGGTAAATCTGCATTGGGTTATATGATGTATAACCCTGTAGCCCTAAAACACCAACACTATCATCTTTTTAAATTCTTTATATAGAAGCATGTATTATTTATTAAATAGAAACTAATATGTAAACAAACCAAGGCAGATTTTAGTATAAGAGCAAGCCAAAAAAGTTTATGAAAATGTATTCAGGATGTTTGTTGGACCTTGAGGACAACGGCCTAATCTAAACCATGTCTTTTTATAATGGATTCTCTGCAGAATATGCTGCAGCTACTAATTTAGCCCATTACGGTGTGCTTTGTGTGAGAGCAGCCTGTAGCTATTGCACTAAAACAGTGTGACTAAAGAGGAAGCAAGAAGTAAAGATGGTCTAATGTTAAAATGGTTTAATATGTCTATTCTAGTCTTGTCTGTCAGTTGTCCTTGCACTGTGTAACCTTTCTGGTGGGGGATGCGCCATCTGCTTGTCTCCATGGAGATGAGTATAACATTTATGTTATCTATCTTCATGGACACAATGTGGTTGCACCACTTGGTCAAGTAATAGGCTACAGTTGCATGTTTTTCAAGGGATTTTTGAGTAATAAAAACACCTGTGAATAAATAAAATGCAGAGAGCACTGTGGAATATTCAGGCAAAGTAATAACATCTCAAGAAAGGTTACACAGTGTGTCTTTAAACAATCTAAGTTTTGTCAAGTCTGTTGAGTTGTGGCATTGAATTTATGGGACCCTAAAGGCTTAAAATAATAAGATTATCGTTATCTACCACCTTGAGAATGCAGAATTTTGTATAATCTCAGAAGCCTGGTTAGTACTGGGACAGGAGACCTCTTGGAATACCTAGCTTGAGGACTAGCCAACTGTGAATTTTGTAGGTTGATGCGACAAAGCAGGATGCGTGGAGTAAACCTATTCAGACACAGGGATAACATGCATCTCCACAATGAAAAGTTTTTTTTTTTGCGGAGATGAGAAGCGCCCCCTATCTGACACTATCTTACCCTGACAAGACTTGCCATCCGGGCCCAGTCTGCTCCCCTCCGGACACTTGCAGTAGTAGCTCCCGATGACGTTACAGCAGTAGCCCTCACAGCCGCCTTGGTCCACTTCACATTCGTTAACATCTGAAAGAGAAGCATTACAGAGCCGATTGAGCCGACACAATGCACAGCTGCTCAATCATGTGCGACAAAACAGCAGACATTTGGCTTTCTTTTGAGCTGGACTTTCTTAATCCTCGCGGGGTTCCGTCGTGATGTTTTATTTACATCCTAAAGGAGAGAAAAGTGTGGGAGGTTTCGTTCCTTCTCTCCCTCGCCATTCTCACAATCTGTCATTGCTAGTTTAAATTATAGTGAAAATCTTTAAGCGAAAGTACAGAATAACTGAAACCAGAGATTACAGTTACAAGGTGAGTCTATATCATTTTTGTGGTATCAGAAAACACGAAAAATTATATTATTTTCACAAATCAGTTGAAATCTTGTCAGTGAACATTTATCAAGTATTGGACCTTGTGTTGCCTAAAAGTTCAAAAATAAATCAACAGCTACATATGGTAAATGGTAAATGGTCACATTTTTATATAGCGCTTTTCCACCTTCAAGACACTAAAAGAGTTTTACATCAAGGAACCACTCACCCATTCACACACACATTCATACACCAGTGTACACAGACACTGCATCACATCTCCAGATCTTGAGCTAGTCTTGGTCAGGACTACCTTTAGCTGGTGGATTTTACCTATTGTGCATGTTTTGGGTTGATTTTGAGGGCCAAAGCTAAAATGTACAACTATTAGCCTATGTTATAATCAAAGTGGAAATGTGGAGTGTGATGTTTGTAAATGAAAGGATGGGAGAATGCATGGTTTGATTGTAAATGGATGGATACTTGGATGTATTTTAATTGTCTGCTAACCTGCCCGGGGACAGCAGATGGAAACTAGCTTTAGCTAAATCTGGTGTAAAGCATCTCTTCTTTTATGAGATTAATGTGTTGTGTTTGCACATGGTCCCTGTTAAAATAAACCAATAAACTAAACTAAACTAAAGCACAGGTAAACTTTTTTTTCAAATAACAAACTTTCTTTTTACACATATAGGCCTAATACTAAATGACTAATTCAATCTATAATTTCTGTTGTACTTGCTAATGATAATTACACCTGTCTAGTCCAGTAGCCCAACCTGTTCTTCTTGTATGCAGCACTTACCAAGAGGTACTTGGAATGGTTCATTGCAGTAAATTTCACATCCTTCAGAATGTTTTGGAGCATTCTGGACATCAATATCATTAAAACAAGAAAACAGTAATAACTGACAATATAGCCTATTACTATAGTAAATAGATTTATTTACCTGCTGTCTGAGTTGGGGTGTACTCAGAGAGTGATAAAATGGTTGGGAACCACTGGTCCACAGCAGCAGTTCAACATTAGTTCAGCTCCATCTAAAGCCCATATTGCCCTACTTTACGTGGTGCAAACTGTTTCTTTCCCATGCTAGTATTATCTCAGACTCGTCTTTGAACACTATTATCTATATCAGATAAAGGATATAAAATGCAGATATCGCCACAGTGGACCTCAAAGCCGTTGAGATTTTGACACAAAATGAATCACTTATGCTGGCACTTCCTGATCATTGGGGACCAAACAGAGGAAATGAAAGTGAACTCCAGTGCTCTGTCCCCATCTGTAGAAGCATTTAATAGGACCTCTCAGCTTTGGCAGGGCCTACAAAGCAATCACCTGGAGATTTCACATGGAGAACTTAGTGGAAAAAGGATAGGTGATAGGAGAAAAACAAGGAATGTGTTGCATGCCGAACAGCGTTAGCGTCTATCTCCATAAACCTCCGTAAGTCTATAAATAAGCGCATCTGCTCATTACTTGGCTTGTAATTAAGTTCTAACTTCGCTCTGAGCTTTTTGATCACAGTAGTATAGTAATTTAACACAAAGTTGTCCCCAGCCCCCTGATGTTTGAGTATTTTTAAGCAAAGGTTAAGGTAAAACAAGAATCCTTTGAATTACCCAGAACTGTATCTCTTTGCCAAATGTTTATGGCAGTATGAAGAGGCTAATCTGTTACTGAGATAAGACAGACATCAGTCAACTTAACATTTGGAATAATAAATGTATTTTGGCTGCATTTGTCTGGCAAGTTCAGAATACTATCTCTCAGTTTTTTGTGTGCTTTTTATACAGAGGGATATCAGTCTGGTTCCCACTCCCTCCATCACATCGTCAGCCAGATACAGACAGTAACATGATTTGTTTATTTCAGTGAGACATGTGAAACAAATGAACTCAATGGTCACCCATCATTTTGAACAAAATAAAAGTTTAGTGCGTCGTGCATTGATTCTGCAGAAATCTACAATGTTTTTCAGTCTCCTGTGATATTTTTTTACCTTATTTGTTTTGATACGTATGATTGGCTAATCCACCTGTTAATCAAGCCCATGTGACCAGACAGATCTTTGTAAAGTATTAGAGAAAGTGTTCATTCTGGAAAACTTACTGACCCCTTACTATGCTAAAGGGGTCGCCTCTCCACAGATCTGACCTGTAACTTGGTCCGTGGCGCCATTTGCTTGGAGAAAATGCCAAATGTGTGGTGTCATTTGCTTGGAGAAAATGCCAAATGTGATATCCTATGTAAAGCCTAGCACATTACATGGAGACAAGCAGGTGACAGACCCTCCACCAAAATGTGTAGTGCACATTAAGCAAGTTTTAAAGCAGACCTACTATGCAAAATCAACTTTTCAGAGCTTTTAACCATGTTATAGTTGTTTCTCCTCAGCTTTTACTCACCCAAAGTTGTATTTGGAATGATTTGTGCATGTTTGACCAATCTTTAATCTTATTTTCAAGAAGCCATATTGTCGATCAACCCCCGTTTTCACTGCCACAGGCATACGCCCACTGCCCTGTGCTTACTTTGTTCTCCAGTTTTATTTTCTTAATTGGTGATGCCGGGAGGATTTGGTAGCGTCTTATAGTCATTTTGGTACATTTTTTTTAAAAAGCTGCTGCTCGCTAACGTAATCTACAGCTATCCATAGGAAGCGCTGACTGTTTGTTGTGATGACATTTACGCCTTGGGCACCGTAGATTTCTAATGCGGAAGTCAGCGAACTTGTTTCTTCTATTAAGGTGATGAATATTGCGATTTAAAATATGCAAATTATAACATAATGATCCACGGGTGTCATAAATTATAGCTATAGAGAAGACACAAGCACAATAGGTCTACTTTAAGATGCAAAACGTCATGGATTTGTAAAGCTAATATTCAAAACAATTGTGGGTAAAGTTAACAAAGACTGAACAAATCCTACTGGTACAAAGCAACCTGAACATGTATTTTTATAAAAGAAATTTATCCCTGGTCTTAACGGTTAGAGAAATGAAACTGGATGAACAATCTACATGTCCTCAGAAACTAAGGATGGGTCGCCATTATCATGACACTGGCCACACCCACACTTGGTTTCAAAGGTCATGCAGGTCACGGCGGCTTAGGTATCTCATCTGCAGCAGCAAATAAGGAGTCCTATTCCAACCTGCTGTCACATGACTGACATTGTCAGCCAATCAAAGCCTTCTACTCTGTCTCTCGTAATTTCAGCAACATTTTACAAACCTCCTCCACCCCATTTACCAGCCACGTCACCCTCTCCATCTCCTTTTCACCTCTCCATGTCTAGGGGGAAATATTCTCAAGTTCAACAAATTATCTTTTTACACCTGACTCATTTGTAGGTTATATACACTACCAGTCAAAAGTTTGGACACACATCTCATTTTAGATATATACTCTACTATTTTTTTATATAGATATAATTTATATTCAAATCCTCAAAGTTTCCACTCTTTGCTTTGTCAAAAAATATTTAGTAGAGTTATTTAACTTTTTTCTTTGCTGCATAGTTCCATATACCTTACTTCATGTATTTGATGTCTTCTGTAAGTATCTAAAATGTAGTAGAAAAAATTAATAAATAAATAAAAACACTGAATAGGAGGGTATGTCCAAACTTTTGACTGGTAGTATATCTCTCCATTTGATACACTCTAGTAGTCACCAGAGACCCTAACTTGGTTGTACTTGTATTTTCCATTTACTCATAAAGAGGTGTCACAGGATTTTGCTCCGAGCGCCCTGCCCCCTACACATCGCCACTTTGATCCCCACTGCTCCCCACTGCCCTAATGAACTCTCCATATCAGCTTATGGTCACTGGGCATCAACATCAGGATGCTAAGCTTAGGAACACTCTACTTCATTTAGCACTAGACACACTTCCTGCAGTGATGTGCCTGTGATGTTCAACTACATGAAGGAGGTACATGAACTTCAAGTTCATGTACCTCCTGTGATTGGTGGCTGCAGTGAGGAATCTTGGGGTGATTGTGGAGTCTATGTTAAAACTGGACAAGCACATTAGCTCTGTCATAAAGTCCAGCTTCTTTCAGTTCAGGCTCCTTGCTAAAGTAAAGCTCCACCTTCCACAGCCAGATTGTGAAAAAGCCATCCGTGCCTTTGTATCATTGCGTCTGGAATATTGTAATTCTTTGTATGTGGGGCTGGACCAGGGCTCCCTGCAGCATATGTCCAAAAAGCTGCAACTTGTCTGCTAACAAAAATGAAAAGACGAGAGCACATCACACCTGTGCTGTTCACTTGCACTGGCTCCTGTTTCATATCGGGTGCAATTCAAAATGTTATTGATTGTGTTTAAATGTGTGCACTCTATGGGTCCTCTTTATCTGGGGGAGTTACTGCAGCCCTATACTCCACCCAGAGCCCTGAGGTCAGCTGACCAGCTCCTGCTGCTGTGCCCCGACTGTGGAACAGCGCCCTCTGCCTGTCAGAACCTCTCAGTCTTTAACACAGTTTAAGACTAGAATGAAAACTCACCTCTTGTCCCTGGTATTTAACACTAGCTAGACAGGATATCCTGGTGTTTTTCTTTTTCTTTTTCATTGCTATCTGGATATTTGTTTTTTTGTTGACTTTTATGTGAAGCACTTTGGGTAGTTGAAGTTGTTTTAAATGTGCTATATAAATAAACTTGAATTGAAACTGAATGGCTCCACGCAGCTGGAAAAACATATGCAACAAACTTCATGGTATACAAAGTTCCACTTGAGCGTCTACATCTTGTTATAGATCATTTTTATGCTTATTACATGAAGTAGAAAATGGTACATGAACAGCCAACGACTCCCACTGGATTGGATAATATACGATATATGAAATAGTAAGCCAAAACAAAGACAATTGCTGTTCTTTTGGGATGTGTAAATACCAAGAAACCATTGCTTCCAGTAATACAGCCAAACTGATTTTCATCAAATTTGTCAATTGGAGAGAGTGGATAGAAATGGAAAAGTGTGCAACCGTGACAATGAAAGTCTCTCCTGAGGTAGGATCAGTCCAAGCATGTTGAAGATAGTAATAACATCGCATTATGGTGCTTTTAAGTTTAAGACCCCAATCTTTTAGCTTTAGATAAAAAAAAAAAAATTACCTAAGTTTATTGTTATTTACATGTTTTGTTTATGGCTAAATATTCTACAGCTAGGTACTTCTGATCAGGAAGCAAACTAGAGCTGACAAAAACACTGAACTATGAACTGACATGAATTGATACAAGAATCTCGTTTCAGAATATGTTTGTACAGATCTAAACTACAGGGTTAGCAGTTTTTAAGCAGAATAAGACAGGTTATTTTGTTTGTGATGGTACTTTAAAAATTGCAACCTCTGGGATTTGCTAATTCCGTCCATTTAAATTGCGATTTCGATTTGATTATGATCAATCTTGCAGCCCTACTGTTAACTCTAAGGCAACAGAAATTCAGAAAGATATGTCCTGCAGATCGATTAGTCAGCTAAAAAGGGGCCATGACAAAAACTCTAAAAACTATTAAGTATTGCTATATATCTGACCCAAACTGCACTCACAAGACTACAGCTGCACGGGACTTGGTAAATGGTAAATTATCACATTTTTATATAGCGCTGCTCCACCTTTAAGTCACTCAAAGCGCTTTACATCAAGGATTCCACTCACTATTCACACACATTCATACACCAGTGTACGCAAACATCAACCTGGAATCGCATCGCCAACCTGTGGGTCAGTGGATCTGACCGCTCTCCCAAAGATGTTTATGTCAAGAGCTGGATTCGAACCGCCAACCTTCGGATCAGTGGACAAAAACTACCAGCTGAGCTACTGTCGCCCCAAAAAACAACTATTTATTCAAAGGGAAGTACCAAGAAACACTGTATGTATCCAAAGACAGATTAAACTTGTGAAGCATGACTTGCCAAACAAACCTTCAGCTGACTCGCTCACTCACAAATGTCTCTTTTCTGCTGTTCTTCCATATAAATCCTTATCACTAAATAAATCAGTCAACAAATACAAATTTTGGTTGACCGATTAATCGACTAAGCCACTAAACGACTACAACACCTTGGGCTAACTCAAGATGTCCAGAGCATTACAAGAACAGGGCAAATGAAAAATGGAAAGTAAACCTTTAACCTGCTTGGAAGTCCAACCTTGTAACATTTCATCTGTCAGGCACCTCTACAGCCTGCTTCATCAAAGATCCCCCAAAGTCGTAAATATATCCAGATGTGTCTATTCTCACATAAGCTGTACAACCTTCTCTTCGGTGTTTCTTTACTTTATTAACTGCCCATGCCTCATTACATCTACCACTCCCCCCGCAATCTGTCCACTCTATAGCTCCCTCACCTGTTACCATGGCCTGCACAAGATGGAGAACGCTATCCATGCACACTTATAAGCTTGGATCTGCGCAACGTCACTCCGGCCTCAATAAACAACCTCGAGAAGATATCAACAAGTCTGCGAATATGACCTTTTGAGTGAAGGTTTCCAGGCTAAATGTGTCTGTTAAGAATATGTGATCTATGTACATCAACTGGAGGTGAAACTCAGTTCATTCCAAACAATATGGCTCCTATTGACTTTTGGGCAATCAATCATCTTTTCATCCATATAGCGTGACAGTTCACCTCACGCTCTGTGTACGACCTGCCTCAGTGAACTTTGCGTAAGTCAACGAATTTTAATATGGTACAATGCAATTCACATGGAAAACAAAGATTATTATTATTAGTTTGGTTGACCTTACTTTTTCCTCAGGCCAAAGTACATTTTCTGCTCTTCTCGTTATTGACAAAAAGTAGGTTCATTTTCAAACATCTCAGCAGGCCAGTACATTTTTTCCTGTCCCTAAAAGGCTATTAGCAATCCTCATACGGTGAAGCAATCAAGTCACTTATTGATCTCTTGTGGAGGAAATATTAACAAGTAGGAAATGCAGATGTAAATGATACTGAAAATATGATTCACTGCAACTTGACCCCCAACCTCATATGGCACGAGCTCACCAGGACCAGGCTGTGGTGCCTTATTACTACAGCAATATTTTTAAAAATGTAAAAAATGTAATTGATATGCTGATGATAGCTATATGTACCAGTTTCTGTGCGAGATAGTTCCCTTATAACAAATCTTCATCAATGCTTAGAAGAAGTCAAGGAACCACTCACCCATTCACACACACATTCATACACCAGTGTACACAGTCATTAGGGGCGAGGTGGGTTAAGTGTCTTGCCCAAGGACTCAATGACAGTATTCATCGGTGGGAGCTGGAATCGCAACACCAGTGAATTTGACCGCTCTCCCAAAGATGTTTATGTCGAGAGATGACTTTATTTGGGCCCCAAACAAACCACCTTAAAGATGCTCTCGGCCCATTGTCTTTCAACCTTCATAGTTCAGTCAGAAATCTTGGTTTTTATCTTGACTCCTTCCTAGAAAAACAAATAAGTAAGGTTATGAGAAGCAGTTTCTTCCAACTTCCGCACCGTAGTTAAATTAAAACCAATCCAGTCTCATAAAGAACAGGTATCCATGCATTTATAACCACCAGCTTGGACTACTGCAGCTCCCAAACACCAGCACCGGCAGATTACAGCTTGTCCAAAATTCGTACTAAAAAAAGAGACCACATCCCCCCAGTTTTAGCTCAACTTCACTGGCTCCCAGAAGTTTAGAATAGATTTTAAAATGTTACTATTTGTTTTTAAAGCTCTTAATGATGCTGCCTTCGTAACCTGCCTGATCTCCCGGTTCCTTACTCAGTCTCTCAGGCCCTCAGATCCACCTCACAGCACTTACTGAGCGTTCCTCCATCCAGTCTCCAAACCAAAGGTGACAGGACCTTCTCCGCCACAGCCCCGAAACTTTGGAATGAGCTCCCGATCCATGTAAAGAACGCCACGTCTAATGATCATTTTAAAACTCTATTAAAGACCCACCTATATGATCTGGCTTTTAACCAGTGCTACTGTTTCACTATTGTCTTGTTGTTGCAATTGTCTGGTTATTGTTTTTATACCTGTGTATTGTATTATGTTTTGTTTTTCTGTTTGTGAAGCACTTTGGTTTTTAATTGTCTTATATACATAAAGTGGCTTGGCTTGATAAGCATCTATTGGCTCACCTAAACTCTAAACAGGTTAAGTTATTTACTTTTATTAACTTTGCATGTGTTGGTGTAATAGAGAAATCAAGCCATTCACAAATCACTTACAAAACAGGCTTCACTGTTGTAATCATAGATAAAAACTGCTATAAAACATGCTTGAACTTCTGTATTTTGTAGATTGGTTTGATGAATGATGCTATTGTTTTCTTTTGTATAATTATTGTGAGGTTTTGTGATGGATCTGTGGGGAATACCAAATTTTTCCCATCCTCAACTCATTTATATTTGTAGTTTATAGTTTATAGTTTGTCAATTGTTCTGTTTGCTAAAATGCTCTTCCAAATTATGCGGTGAGGATAGAAATAAACTATAAAAATGACCAAAAATTTGCAGCGTGCAGTATTTACTCGTATATGACCAGTAGTTACCTCGCACATCTGCTAAAGTAACACGTGTTGTGTTTCCGAAAGACAGGAGGAGAGAGAATGGTTTGAGCAGACGGAGATGTCAGAGTGGAGTTATGTGCCCTATGTTCAGCACTATGCACATACTTGGCATCTGCAATGGGAGACTCTCTGGAAGGTTTCTAAAGAATTTATAAGATTTACAATTTGAGTGAATGATTGATCAAATTCAACTATGAAAACTGATTTTAGTGATTTAATGTATGCCATGCTACCTCGACATATAGCAAAAGTTCAGGTGATGTGAAAAATGGTGTGGTTGTTTTGACAGTTTAAGACATGTTTCCCTAAAACATATAGTCAACATTAATATATTTAGGATTTATCCAAAAATCTTACCTAGTTTACTATTTTGGTACAGTGTGCAGAAATTGTCCCTGTTTTTAGATGGAATTTTGTGTCTTGATGACAGATAGAGGGACTCCTTTTTAGAACACAGTGCTAATTCCTGCAATTTTCAGCTTTTTTTGTTTCAATTTTCTTTACAATTTTCATCCATCCATCCATTCCAGACGATTACCTGAGGCTGAAACTTCTTCTACCATGGACCGCTCTTGGATGAACTGGGGATTACACAGACTGTTCTTTACAAACTGACAACCGATGTAAAACTATGACAGATATTTACCACAGACAAAGTAATAATTAGAAAGACGTGCAAACATGTCATATGCACTTTTTAAGATGGCTGTGTTTCAATAATGAAGCCAATGCTGCCAGTCTGCGCATACGGCTCCATCTGTTTCCACCAGTCACTCACTCCCACACTACATTAGACACAGGTGGTTGAAGAGTCTTGCCCAAGGAAAAACACAGACAGTAACACTGGTCAGGGCTGGAACTGAACTGCCAGACTTTGTTTGTGGGTGAACTCTAACTAACCACTGAACTAGTGTGTATTTCAGCTTTGGGTAATGACCGAAAGGACAGGATTGCAGATACAAGCAGATAAAATGAGTTTCCTCCACAGTGTGGCTGTGCGCTCCCTTAGAGATGCTCAGTCACACGGGGGAGCTCGGAGGAGAGCTGCTGCTCCTCCACGTTGAGAGGAGCCAGCTGAGGTGGATCAGGCATCTGTTCTAACTTGAGTACAAATTCGCAGTACTCTTTCCACCACAAAATAAACCTGGGTCAATTTAGCAAAGCTCAAATCTGCAAACGTTTTGGACAGACAATTTGTCTATAGACTAATGAAGTAATTTACACTAATATACGTCTCTCAAGGTGTTACATTACTTAACATACCAGTCTCAGTAGTGGCTTTAGCCTGTAAAGACCAGGGATCCCATACTGACCTCATTCCACACGTCTTAGCCATGTGCACAGCCAGCAAGAACTCAGTGAAGAGTCATTTTTCCTTACCTTTGCTACTGTAAATTCTGCAAGCACATGGCCCGTCAGACTTAGCACTGAACCTGGTAAACAATGGGGCCTTATGGAGACATGCTTAGTCTGTGAGTGTCCTTAACATGTGGCAGCCATTACGGCCTAATGAGCTTCTTCCTCAGATAGCATGGACTACTACTCGCATTAACAGCAGGCTGTCAGGACGTTTAGCCGCAGGTCCTGGGTTATGAACACTTCTTTAAAACACACTTCAGAAAACAACAGTGAGGAATGAGAATATGAAACTCAGTGGATAAGGCGAAGTCTGAGTATATTCATTGTAATTCTATAGCAAAGGTTAATTGTATGTACTTTTACTCATCCAGGTGTGACAATACTCAAAACAATATTATTAGGTCAATTTGATTTTGTTCTTTTTTCCTGTGGTCAAAAGAAAGGAATCCAGATATTGTTTTGAGAAAGCAGGGTTAAATAAAGTGAAGTTAACTGGACAAAGGTTTAGATCGAAGAACTCCTTGGCTCCCAACAGGACGACAGATGGATTACGCCAAATTGTAACTGTATGCATTTATGTTAATCATTATCAACAATCATAAAACAAAATAATTCATAATCTCCATACCCATGTCTTTTTAGCAAAACCAGTTTGAAAATCAGGGCTGGGACTAGTTAAAAAGTTCCTATAACCATCTCAGGAATCCAAAAGAAACTTGATTGCAAATAAATACTTTTGTCTGTACAACTTTTCAATACATGCACATTTTTCCAGTGTCAACCTTATGGCACATGTGAGAAAAATGTATAAATGCCTTTGAGGTCTTCAACTAAGCTTCTGCAAATAGTGAACCACCATACAAGTGCTATTAACACTCATCACGTATTAGAACTAGTGATATATATAATACCAAACATACCCAAAATACTGCAAGTACAAGTTATATAGTATTTGCACTTTTGTCCAGAAGCTGAATTTTGCAAGCAAGAAAACGCTGTGGCACTCACACCTCAAGACTCCACCAACAAGACTGTGTTTTGGTAAAGTAATAGTTTTAATGAGACCAAAATAAACCTGGACTCAGCTGCCATTACCTGCACATGGTTTCTATTATATGCTCCATACGTGAGTGTAATTGAGAGCCTTTCATGTGTTGGCAAAACCTACTTGGAGAGGTGGTTTAACAGAGTAATGGCACTCCAGAGTTCAGGTGGACTTCTCTGAGCAGCAGCTCTTTGACCTACTTTCATCAATGGACTATTTGGAAATGCTAGATATTGTGTATGCTGAGTGTGTGATTGCACTGACAGTCAGGTAGCAGTATAATCAGCTCCTCTGTCTCAAATCACACACAGTTTGCCCAAAATACACAAAGAATCACTGAACAAAAATAAAATAAGGAAGAAGTCTCAATTTTTTTTTTAAAGTGTATTATTTGTCAGGAGTCGCTATAGTTACAGATGCCCTGACTCACCCAGTCATACACTGTGACTGAAGTTGGTAATGGGGCCGAATTGTCTTTTTCTCCATGGAGATGCCATTGCTTTGACTAGAATGTTCCACACTATAGCGTTATACTTGTCTATCTTGCATTTCAATTCCAGGTATTTTCATAGGTAAAATACTTGATTTCTTGCTGTGAGCAGACACGTCTCTACACAGATCTGACCTGTAACTTGGTCTAGTGGTGCTACCTTCTTGTCTCCATAGAGATAGTCAAGTCAACTCAAGTCAAATTTATTTTAATTTTTTTAGGTAGATAGGTAACTTTAACGGTATACTTCAGTACTGAGGTCAGAATGAAGACTAAACTGACGCATTTGTATAAACACAATAAACAAAAGTTGTTTCTTTGTAACAAACTAGTTAAAACAGTTTAAAATATATATATAAAAAGGAAAAAAAACCACATAATTTCTGTAGGCCTATACATGCTTATAGTAGGAAGCAGCCCATAGAAAACTAGCCAGAGAAACCTTCAAATGTCTAAGAAATATCAAAATGACAAACTCCACACCTTGTATATTTTGAGAAGGAACTTGGCCATTATGGTGCCGAAGTGTCTAGCAAACAGGCACAAGACCAAATGCCCCAAGGTTTTCACATCTGAACCACCAACTCAGCAACTTTAACTGTTGAGCCCCCTCCTTCCCGTGTCCTATAGCCACTAACAAGTCCCACGTTCTCTCCTTTGAAGAATATCTACTCCACAAGGCTGCAGCTGTTGACTCTAACACACAATAAGTAAGTGAGTATGTTATGGCTGCTAAAACTCAGTGTAAACTAGAAATGAACCACAGTTTACATGCTAGCATAAGACAGGTGTGTTAGTAGACAGAGCCAACGCAGACATAAGCTCAGGGAAGAGGGTGGAGGACTGGTGGAGACAGCTCAAGGTCCACTGAATTAACTTATACATGCAATAAGTGATCTACAAAAATCTTACATGGTCAAATGGTGGTAAATGGCGGTAAATACAGCGCTTTTCCACCTTCAAGGCGCTCAAAACGCTTTACATCAAGGAAACACTCGCTCATTCACACACACATTCATATACCAGAGTAAGCAGATACTGGGGGCGAGGTGGGTTAAGTGTCTTGACCAAAGGCGCAACGACAGTATTCATATGTGGGAGCTGGAATCGCACCGCCAACCTGTGGATCAGTGGATCGGGCCACTCAACCAATGATGTCCATGTCGAGAGCAGGGTTCGAGATATACACCCTGTGTTCTCCTCTGCCTTTTGTTGGTCCATTGTCAGTGTCACGTCTAGTAAGATACCATTTTGGATTTTTGGATTTGGTTTTACTTCTGGTCGTTGTTTATGTTACATTAAAGAACTTTTCGAGAGCAGTCCTGCATTTTGGGTCCTCCTTCTGTTTGAAACGTGACAATGTGCTTCTCATTTGCGTCTTTGTTCTATTAATGGAAGCCTTTTAAGAAGTCTTTTAAAGGGCTCTCTCTGATATGGGACTAATTTATCTTAGGAACTTAGGACCATAACTATTGATTACTACGTTCCATTTGTATGAACCGAGGTACTTTGTGCAATACTGAAATAAAAAGCATAAAGTTGGTGGAAACTTAAGGCTATCCTAGACAATACTAACGACCAAAACCTCTTTCTGATTCTTGACACAAAAAGACACAACACTCATCTTGTCTATATAAATGTGGTGTGAGATATTGGTTGTACTTGGAGAGCACAGAATGGGAGTCTTGCTTCCAGCTCAAAACGCACAAGAAGTATCGGTCTTGTCTTGTGGTATTACTTAAGAGATTCAATCTACTATTTATTACTTCAACATGTGTTAGCCGTACAATTACACAACATCCATTCTCTGCCATTGTCCATACTTAACACTGTCCGAGGTGCTTTGAAAACAACCAGGCGTCTTGCATCATAAGTTCTGTGTCCTCACTCTCTCTATTGCGTTTCCTAATAACATGCAGACCCACGACTCCATTTAACCCAAGTCAAGCCTTATCCCGGTGCCCTAATGGTTCGAGACACTGCGGTATTCCCAAACAGCCATAAAATCAGCAGCTTTCCTTTGTCCCGGCTGCATCCAAGGCCTTGATGACTTTGCAGTGTCAACACCATCTCAATAGCTGATATGCAGTCTCACCAACGCTGTTCGCTATGGAAGATTGGAAGCAGGTGGCCACATGACACAAACAGTATCAAGGTTGGCGGGAATACCGAAGACAACAGTGTGCAGGAGGGCGATCGATGCCGAGTGGTGAAAGGGAAAGGGGGGTACTAGAGAGGTCTGGGCCGTGACTGGGTTTGCACTGTTTTTCAGCGCTGCTTTCAACACGCAGGTCTGTCTCTACTGCATGTAAAGAAGTGGAAGGGTGCGGAAAAGTTAGCCATTATTATTTGCAGTGTTCTGTAGTGCAATAAAGATAAAGCTAATGGAATATAATATGCAGTTTATATGTGGCCATCAAACCAAGGACGTAACTTGATCTGAAAGATGTGAAGAATCCAGTGGAAGACTAACGTTTGCCCGTTAAAGGTCAATTTTTCTGGTACTTGTCTCCATGGAGATGTTCAAAATTGTACTATTTGGTGAAAATACATGTATGTCTTGCTTTTGACACAATGTTGGCTGATAATTTAGAACTACCAACCTTCTACTTAAAGGTGCACTTTGTAGTTTTTCTGGTGGAGGGCCCGTCACCTACTATGCCTATTGAGATGTTATTGTTTTGCCTTCAGTGTTCCACAGTGTGGCGGGGGTACTGTGCAATTTTTTTCAGCTTTCTACCATATTCTAATGTTTCCTCATCAAAAACTGCCTACAGAGGATTTAGATGTCATCCATTTTATCCCTTTGTGGGGAGCAAAGGGACTTATAAAAGATGCTAGTATGTTGTTTTCGGTGAATATAGCCTTTTCAAAACAATAAAAGGTAACATGGTGAAAGACTGACAAGTAAAGAGCTAGGCAATGCATTTAAAGAGCATTCTGGAATCAACGTCCTAATTCAACTCAACAGTATATGATATATAAAACAGACATTCATAGAAATCGGGTAAAGTTGAGTACACCCAACTTCATACAGAGTTGAGCCTAAAAAGTATATCCATATGTCTGAAGATTTACAGAGCCCTGACCTGTGTGAGTGGCAGCTAACTACAGCTCATGGGAAACAGAACCGTAAATCAGAAGAGCCCTTGTGAAACATCTTCATGAGCAAACTACAAGTCCAGCTGTTTCCACTGCACTTCTACGGCAGGTGAGGTCAGCTTTCAACCTCTAGTCTGCTGTTCCGAGATATATATGAGATATACATGCTAGAACAATATATATTTGGGGCTCAGTATTTATCATGAGTACTTTTTCTTTGCAATAATGGGGAGATTTTTCTTATTTTTGTTGTAATATGAAATGATTTGAGCGATTTGAGCTGTAGAAGGTTGAATAAGCCCCATCCTCAAACCGGGGAAGACCCAGGACACGCTGGAGGGACTATGTATCTCAGCTGGCCTGGGAACGCCTAGTGGTCCCACCGGAGGAGCTGGAGGAAGTGTCTGGGGTGAGGGAAGTCTGGGAGACCCTGCTTAGACTGCTGCCCCCGCCACCCGGCCCAGATAAGCAGAAGAAAATAGATGCATGGGTTGAATAAGTAACTTTATTTGCAATTTATCTGTTACAGCTCATGGCTTTTAATGTTACTGTCTATTTTAAAATGAGTTTACTGGGATTATCCTGCTTTGTGTCAGGAGCTTTGTGTCAGGAGCAGTATTATCGTTTATCGTGATATTTCTCTATAGCGATATATCGTGCTTCAAAATGTGTCTACGGGTCGACATGATTATGAAGAAAATGAAAGAAAATCTAGCAATGGATTAGTGTTGTAACTCGATTTCAATACTAAGGAATAGACTTGATACGCAATACCGATTCTGATACCACATAATAAAGAATAGTACTTATTTAAATAGTAGAATGTCATTTTCAACATTAAATAATAGTACTTCCTTTTATGTTACCATGTAGTCTGTAATTCCTCAGTCATCCAGGTATATGTGGACTTATACTTGTTCTGATACAGCTCAGATCATTCTAAAGCTATTCAAGAAAGGTTCAAATGAGTATCTAGTTTCAATACTAGTTTTAGTATCTGATTTTTAATACTTTTGGCAACCAAAATGTTAAGCATTTTGTATTCCCCAAAGACTGCCAAATATCTTAACTCAACGTAACAGTGCTGGAAGCTTAAAGGTGAACTATGTAACTTTTCTGGTAGAGGGTCTCCATGAAGTAGGTTTGCATTGCCTAAAAAGTTCCACTGTATGACATTAAATATAAATAATTCTCCATTTAGACAAGCTGAAGGAGCCACCAGTCCAAGTACCAGGTCAGATCTATGGAGAGGCAAGTCTGCTTACAGTAAGATTGCATGTTTTTCAAAGAGTTTTTGAGAAATAACCACTAGTAGATGAATCAGTGCTAGATAATGCCATACTGTGTAGTATTCAAGACAAATCCAAAACATCACACGGAGACAAGCAAACAATGAACCCTCCATCAGGAAAGTTACGCAGTAGATCTTTATATTTAGCCATTGTCTCACTAATGAATATGTATTTCACATTTTCCTGAAAGTCATCTTGTAATTTATATAACAAGGAATGAATTCAAGTTCTAATGTTGTTTCCTCATCACAAACATACCTGGAGTTGTGTTACATTTCCTTCATACATGTTTAACACAAAAAACATGCATATTTAGGCTGAGTTCTTCTCTCAGACAGAAAACACTCTGTTCCACCTTGTGACGTCATGTGGTAATACAGGAAGTGCTCCACTGTCTTTTTAAACTCCATACAGCTTCACTAGAATCATTTGGGTGATTTCAGCCCTGGAATTTCCTATCTCTACTGAAGTAAAGGTAAAAGGAGCTGTTAACTTGAAAACTCACAAGGTGGAACAGAACATTTTGAGCTTTGGAGGTGTAGACAGAGTAATAATAAAGGATTATTCAAACATGTGTGAATGAAACAAAACACAATTTTAGGTATGTTTTTGAGGCAGTAAAACATGTGTGATGAAACAAAACACAATTTTAGGTATGTTTTTGAGGCAGTAACAACATTATAACATGGCTTAAAACTCAGAAGAGTCAGTTTTGCGTAATATTGGACCTTTAAATGATAGAATATTGTACAATTCAAAACTTAAGTAGACCTTTAATGAAAACTAACTCAACAAGTGCAGTATAACATAAACTACACTTTAAAGTAACCTTAAGCTAACCAGACTGGACACATGGTCTTTGAGAGGGAAACATCAGGGAGATTCTTTACAATAGCATGTTGTTTGCGTTAGTAATGGCGACATCTCCTTTGTTGTATGAAGTTAAAGACGTCCATAGCTTCCAGTTCTGAAACAACAAAGGCAGGGGGACTTGGTATCAAACCTGCTAAACCCTGTAGTCTCGTATCTAGATGTACATGATGGGAAATGCATGTGATTAAAGCTTTAAAATGCGGAGTGGATCTTGCTCAAGTGCTCAAAGGCTTTCAGTTTGAGTTCTAAAGATGTGCCTGGTAAAACAAAAATTAAATCTATTGACAATAATACATCTTTGTTTTCTTGATAGAAGGGTCTCAAAAGTTTTAAATGTCATAGAATAAGTAGCCTATAGGATAGTAACCATTATTTAAAGGACTCCTTCCACAGATCAGACCCGTAACTTGGCCTGGTAATGCCATTTGTTTGTCTCCATGGAAAAATATATATAACATAAATGCCATACTGTGGGACATTCTCGGCAAAGCAATAACATCTCAATGAAGTCACCAACTGGCAGTCCATACACCAGTTACATATTGCGCCTTTAAACTTACTCAAAGTGAAACTATAATTCTTCATTGATTACCCAAATATCAAAACGAAGCTATTTTGCGATGTTACAAATTTTTAAGACTGTGTTCCATAAAACATTACAGCACCGTCCCTTAGATACAGATTACAGACAGCATGAGTGAATCCCTAAGCTAAGTAAAGTTAAGTCTGGCTGAACACTGAGGCCTACTGGTCCAACATCTCCTTGTGTAACGGCAGAAGAGACAGGATAGAGTTGTTCCCCAGAGATAAGGAAAGGAAAACATTTTACCAAAAGCATCCAAGCCCTCCCTGAGAAAAGCTAAGGACCAGACAAACAATGAAAAATCCACATGCACAATGCTTCCGCAATCAGCCACCTCCATGTGCGAAAACCAAACAAGCCCATTTTAAAACACACTCCCGGGAGAAAGACAGAGCTACCACTAACAAACAATAGCATATCCATGTGAAATGCCTTGTTTAGAAAGCTCTGGGCCTTGGCTAAATGCTCTTTCTGGAACTGTGCAGAGGTGGGTAGTACTCAGTTACATTCACTTGAGTAACTTTTTAAAGAAATTGTACTTTTCAGAGTACTTTTCTAAGAGCACGCTTTTACTCCTACTTATGAGGTAACAGTACTCTTGCTTGACTAAAAGTTTTGGTTCCTCTTCCCACTGTGAGTAACTCTACAAGTGGCAAAAGCTTTATGTCGACAATATGAAATGATTTGAACATTTGTGCTCCTTGTGATCTATCCTTTAAAAATACCAGATTTTGATTTTAATGTTTTATCCTTCCAATTGCATTAAGTTTAAATTATAAATCAGATGTTAATGTGCCAAATATATTCTTTTAGGCTTCTTAGGCTTGCAAATTGATTCTTGCTGCAGTGTATTTACTGTGTCTGCCGCATACAAGTATAAACAGAGCGCCCAAAAAGTATGCATAATAATGCCTGGTTCTTCGTAGGGCTGTGCAATTAATCAAAATTAAAATTACTCAATTATAAAAATGTAATTCCTTCAGTTTAGAATGATATGAACACTTATTCTGACACTCAAAACCTTTTTTATAATCTACTTCTTAGGCTATAAGAACATAATAATAGGTCTATACTTTCTCTACAGGTCCGTTAGATACAATAGAAGTACTTGTTTGAAGTAGTTGTGATTTCAGTTATGAGAATTATTGGAGGCGATCATTAGCAGGAGATACTCACACACATCTGGGGTGTATATATCATTCAGAGTCAACATATTTTGCAATAGATAAATAAATAAAAATGCAACAAATCCAACTCCAAAGACTGGATCTAGGGCTGTCACGATAACACATTTTGAAGTTCGATATATCGCTGAAGTAAATATAGACGATAAACGATAATAGTGAAACTAATTTATGCCACTGCCACAACAACCAAAGAGCAGATATAAACCACAAAAAGTATTCTAAATCTACACTATTAAGCAAAAGTAAAGAGGGAAGGCACACGTAGATTCACTTACACTCATTTGGATTCAGAGACCCATTTTTTTTTTACACCCCTACAAATTGCCAATAATGCAGCAAGATAATTGAAATAAAAACAGATTGAAAAACAAAGCATTCGCCTCAAGTCTTTCCAGGAACATACTGAAACAATACAGCCCATGCATCTTACCAAACTTTTATGTCCCTACCATATGATCTCAATGCAGCCCGTAGCCTTAATTACCATATAGTTTTACAGAGTGCATACTTAGCCACAACACTCTCATGACTCCAGCCTTCAAAGCAAAGTTTCCCCCTGAGAGAGCGTTTTAACAACCAAAAGACCCCCACCGGGAAGCTTCGCCCAGCCACAACACAGCAAGCCCACACTACTTTTGAACTGTGAATGCTCATACAGAAATCTCCACAAACAATACGCGCTCCCTTGTATTCCTCTGGGGCATCTGTTGTCTAAACCAGTGCGCTGAAGTCTATCAATTTTAATGCAGCGCAGACAGATATGATTTGCAAAGTGGCTTGTCACGGGGTTGAAAAGCAAACTCACCATACTGGCATTGTGTTCCTTTGAAGCCCTCCGGACAGTGACAGATCTGGTCCCCACTGTCTGTGCAGTGTCCTCCATTAAAGCATGTATGGGAATCACATTCTCCTGCAAAAAAAGAAAAAATTAAGTAGTAATAGTGGTAGCAGTAGTAGTAATAGTAGTAGTAGTCGTATTAGTAGTAGTAGTAATAGTAGTGGTAGCGGTAGTAGTAGCAGTAGTAGTATAACTCATAGTCCACACATGTAATGACTGAGTAAAAGTAGTTAATAAAAGTTGGTGATTCTACTCCTACTGTTAATACTAATATTGCTATTGCAGTAGTATACAACTACAACTAAGTATACGCCAACAGTGTCGGCACACATTACCGGTGGATTCTAAAGATTACATACAGATATGCTGAATGCACGGCTCATTTTTATGTAACATTACTTACTGTGCAGGCAACCCATTTCATCACCCTTCTGTTTCCAACCAGGGCAACACTTGTAGACTGTGTGGGCATTCATATTGTACACCTGCCTATATCCTGTGTAGTATGTAGTCCTGAAAAAGCAATGTTTATGTCAAAAATTTGGTAGCACTCAATAATTTTGCATGAAAGTTCCAGTAGAAAAGTGCTCTCACCTCCTTTCGTACCCCACACACCACTGATGTCCAGTACACCCCTGCTGCCACACTTTGACCAATCGGGTATAAGCCTGAACGCAAGGCTGCCGGGTGCCCACCACAGACATCTCCTGGTCGGCGCATACATTTGGCCTGCACAAACACATTTATTGCAGATGAATTAATACATTTCATTAATAGTGTGCTTTGGCAGCCAGTTCAGCTCACGTACTGGAGGTGGTTACTGGGGGTGACATGTCTTTTGCCAGTCAGTGGGTGAATAGTGAACCCACTGTGCTACTGGCTCTCTATAGTCTGGCTTTGGCTTTTTGGCCAGATTATTGAGAACTTTTCGGCAGCTTTTGCATTTTATATTTCCATACCTTAACTGCATCTTTTTTAATGCTATGACTTCACACACCAATTATGATATAAAAAAAAACTAATGGAGCTAAATGGAAACAATTGTACCGCCTCTTCCCTTTAATCTAATTGGAAATGGTTTACCATGCTGTATAGATTCATTATAGTTCTACAACAGGCATGGCTTATGTTTTACTGTTATAACATGGCATTTTCAATTGCACAGCATTTGAAGTCTGCATCCTGTTTATTGTCAGCGCAGGTATCCTTCTTTACAAGCATCTGGACTTAATACAGTGAACCCTGGAGTAAATTAGAGCAAGTACTCTCTGTGGAAATGAGTAAAGTGAATTCTATTACCGTGGAAAATGCACTGAAAATGTAAAACCATTGTCTGACTATGACTGTAATGTGATTTTAATTCCATAAGGGAACTGGTTAAATGGATGCGTGAGATCTGAAAGAACGACGCCCTGTGGACAATTTTAAAATTACATCAGTTCAAGAGAAATTGTCAGATCTTAGGAAACGTTTAAAATTAATAAAATGATTTGGGCACGCTTGACAACTTAAATTAACACATTCACGTGTCATGAACAATCAAGACCAAATAAAGAAACAAAACAAAATAAGATAGCAAACTGGTTTACTTACATTCCAGGTTGCAGCTCCAGAGATGACACGACGTGCAAAGTGCCTAAAGTCATCACACACAAAATCGGAAAGTGCGGGATCATATTTTAACCAGATAAAAATACAGCAAGATGCAGTTCGTCAGTGCCCGTCAAAAAACACCATCGTGTTAATTAGGTCCCCATTCATCACTTGAAAGTAGGCAATCAACGCGCAGTGATATGTCTTGTGAGGAGACGTGGTGCGTAAAGGCTCTGGCCGCGAAACTGCATCGCTCCAAACATGAATGGCTTGGAGTTTTACGCACCACCCACCCACAGTTACCCAGGGCCAGCTCCAAGCCCCCCACGGCCACGACCAGTGTGTGCAAGCAAGCAACTTTACAATACGTTTAGGTTATGAATTATACAAAGAAATGCATCTTAATTTCACAAAATTTTATCTCAACATGACAAAACACAGGAAAAATACAGAAATAGACTTACGTGCTGGGAAAAAAAACATATCTAAAAATTAAATGAAATACTAAATTACTAAATTAGATTAGAAGTACTTGTGATTAGATTATTCTGAAACAATGTAGTATTTTTTATATACATCATATAACATACATATTAAGTTGATCAAAGTCAGTTTCTTATGATTAAAATAATATTAATACTTTTAAAAAAAATGAACTGATAGCGTAAAAGTACGTCACTGTTACGTCACTTCCCGTTGTAGTTTCCCTCTTCCTGTTTAGATACCAGAGAACGAAAGAAAAAAGAGCAGCACCTCGGCATCGGAATATGTTTTGTAGTTTGACACGTCTTTGACGGTTTTATCTTCATAATTTCCTATCCCCTTGTATTCCAGTTATTTTGGTTTGCCTTACCTACCCGTTCTCAATTAAATCAAAGATCATCTCTTGCCTGAGCAGCCACAGCATCCCAAACGGTAAGACTACGCATCGAGACAAATAAAGCACAGTTTTGTGGTTTGTAGGTTTAAACGGCGTAAAGAAAATTTGCTTTGACCTTTACCAAAACATGCAACCAGCAATAGCTCTCGTACTGGTGTCACTTTTACTTTAGTAATAGGTCCAAAATAATCAAACCCATTGGCCTAATATAATGACATGTAATTAATTTAGTTGCTGGTGTTGGTATTGACCTTGTGCATTTTTTTAAAGTCACAAGACACTATTCTCATCTTATGATCAGATCACAAGCTTTTTCCATTCACAAACATTGCCTTGAGCAGAAGGGAAATCAGAAAGTCTGTGTTTGTCATTTGTTTTTCAATATTCAATACTATGTAAACATTCAAGTTCATCTAATCAACATTCCATCTAATTATTGCTGATTTTTCTGTTACTCTCTTCAGCCCAAATGAACGGAGCAGCATTCCCTTCCCCCACGTCAGAGATGGCGGAAATAAATCGTATTCAGTATGAGCTGGACTACACTGAAGGAATCAGCCAAAGGATGCGTGTCCCAGAGATGCTCAAAGTGGCCCCTGAAGCCCATGATGACCCCATTACCCTGGGGTCTCAGGATGTCTACTCCAGTGTCATCATGCAGGTCCCAGATAGGATTGTGGTCACTGGTAGGCAAGAAGTAAAAACTTTTATTGCACATGTATTTATGTTATATAACTGATATGCTCACTCAGCTACAGATTAATACTCTGGACTTGGGACATTGCTCTTGTTTTTGTTTCTTAAAAGACAAATAAGAAGATGAATTCATTATGGACAATTTTTGTATTTTACTGGAATTTCAGACCACAGTTCACATGTGCATGTATTCATCCAGGAGACACCAGTAAGAAAACATTTCCTGGGACCAGAGACCTGGACCTCATCCAGTCTACACCATTTGACACCCTGTCACTAAAGACTCCACCCAGAGTGCTCACACTGAGTGACCGGCCTCTAGACTTCCTCGAGGATGAACAACGGGCAGCACCAGACACTGATGACACAGTATGTGATAATACAAGGGTAAACATGCATTTATTGGAGAAGCCTAATCTCCAGCCTGCATTATTCTTTTAGATGCGTCCCCAAGGGAGAATGAGACGTGAGCGTTCAGCCAGTGAGAACATGTCCATGCGTCCAAGTGGTCTAACACACAATGACTCTGCGTAAGTATTACTATGCACAAGTGCCCTTTAGTGTTTATTCACACGTTGGTGTTCTGTAAACCTGTTTTGTGTCTCATCAAATTTTTGACTGAAGAAGATTTCACATACAGCCTGTCATGACTAATATTGAAAGCAATAAATTAACCAAAGAACTAATTTGCATTGGTGTTGTTTAGAGACATTTTATTATTCTAATTTGAATGTTAAATATCCAAAGCAGAGGGCAATTCTTTTCCTTATTTCTCTCCCTCTTTTTTCCTCTTCTTTTTCTTTTTTGTCTGCCTCTGGTTGTTCTTAACCATGGCCCCTAAGCAGTCCAGCCTCCTCTTCCTCAGCTACTACTGACCCTTCTAACCCTTCTCTAACCATGGCTGATGAAGAGCACAACCTGTACAGCGCTAGTGGTGTTCTTTCTTTCATCCAGTCCACTACTCGCCGGGCCTACCAGCAGGTCCTGGAGGTCCTGGATGAGAGCCCACACAGGTGACCTTCCAAATCAGGCCGTTTGTATAGAGCTCAAACACAGGCTGTTTCGGAATATATTTTAGTATACAATCGATTATTTGCAGTGTAGAACTGTATTAGCTCTATGCATTTTCCATTGTCCTATCTTCACATTTCCCCACTCTGTTATTTCCCTTCCTCTCACCTCTTCAGCCAACCACCATCACTGCGAGGGGGTACAGCTTCAGGCTCCAACCCCCTGCATGATTCCAGGTAACTTCCCTTGACTTAATTCTATCCCTGATCCCGTCTTACATTTCATTCTCGTTTCAGTCCAAATTCCAGTAGTGTAGCATATACCTGAAATTCACGACTGAGCATTAAATATTAACCCCCATTTCTCTCTTTTTTTCCCAAAGGCTTGCACTATCCACTTATGAAGCCTCTTTTGACGCCGGTGCTGATGACTTGACTATGGTGGATGCAGCAACGCTACGCAGACAGGTTAGTTATCAGAAATAAATAATGAATCTTAATTAATTGAACAACTACTGAAGAAGCACAGAAGACATTATCATAAGGGAATTATAATAAAATTATAAGATAATAAACAATCATATATGATGCCCAGACCTGCCTTTTTTTTTACTTCAATCCAATCGGCTGTTCAAGAAAAATTGGTTCACTACATAAAATTCACGAGACAATGCAAAAACACTACATTTTTGGTGGAGAAAATAGTTATTTTACAAACTGATATTTAAAACATGCAACATACTTTTTTTTATATGGCTGATTTAAAATCTCCAAATCAGACATTTTAATCATTTCTGTTTTTCTGATAATTAAAAATTGGTTTTGTCCAATCTCATAAATGGACTATACTACTGCGGTTGTACTTTGATGCATTCTAATTCTAATAAAATGATAAACAATAAAATGGACAAAACTTGAGTTTTGGGTTCAGTCTCTCACATAAACTCTACTACTTTGCCTGCACTTTTAATATGCTTTCTAATCAAAAACTTAAGTCTAAGTAAACACTCATTATTTATTTACAGCTCATCAAGTTGAACCGGAGACTGCAGCTGTTAGAAGATGAGAACAAGGAGCGCGTGAAGCGAGAGATGATCCTATACTCCATCACTGTGGCTTTCTGGCTTGTCAATACTTGGGTGTGGCTACGGCGCTAATGCCTTTTGTGAGCTGACCACACCAAACATCCAACTTTATTTAAAATGTACAGTTTTATTTTTTTACTCCTTTTGTTCATTCAGTTGATTCCTGTTTTATTTTTTATACATGTATATTATTCTTTGCTCTGGGCTAGGTATAAATTGTAAATATTTGCACTGCGACACTGCGCTTCAGGAAGAACTTAGTCAAGAGAACAATAAAACTATACAATATATGCTATTACATTTATGGAGCTGCAATGTGATTGTGTACAAATGTATTTATTTCAGGGCTGTACGTTGAATGGGGGAAGTCAAACCATTTAGTAAAATCTAAGCAAGTATTGTTGCCTTGTCTGTTAATTCTTCCAAAAACGTTTTTTTCGATCTTCATGTTAAATAGCTGTATTTTATATTTTCAAAAAGCACCACAAGAATTGATTTTAATATTTATTTGTCAATTGAACAATGTATCACAAACATTTTCAACAGTGTGTCTAAAAGAACGTGTTATTTCAATTTAAAATAGTTGAAAATCATATTCGTTTTACCTGCTTTGAAAACCAGGCGTGTTAATCTTATTTATAATGTTCAATTCAGCTCTTCAATCAGACAGGTGCTTGCTTTGTTGGTTCCACTTTCGGTTTGCAACAATAGTGGTTCAGTCGTGTCTCCACATTCCAGCTCCAGCAGTGCCAATGATTTTTCCTTTGGTTCACTTCGCAGTTCATTTTTGCTCGGCTCAAAACTTGCAGGTGACCCAAACTTCTCATCCTCACTATCAGACAACACCACTATTTTTGGTTTGGACGCTGGCTGTGAGGAGGACAACATGGTCATGAAGTCTTCAGGCTCTGCATCCTCCAAATCTGGCAGATCATCTATGTACAGCTGCTGGTCTATTGAAAGGTGGATGGTTTCAAGCTCATCAATATTTTCCATTTTTGTGACTAAAGGCCCTGGAAGGAGCGGCTGTGTCTTCACATTCTTCTCTCCATTCCCTTCCTTTTCCAAATTGATTGACTGATGATGTTTGATTACATCCTCAGCCTCCAAATGTTCATCTTTTTGTGCCAAATTCTCAGTGTTCACTTCTTCTATTTGTGTCAGGCTATCCAATTGGCCTTTGCCGTCGTTCTCCATCTGGTGTTCATTGACCTCCACACTTGCTAGTACTTTATTTTCGGCTTCAGATTGTTTCATGTCTTGCTGGTTGTCTTCTTGGCACTGTAAAAACTCTTCATGGGCGTCCAGGCTGTCTTGCACAAATGCCTCTACTTTTTCACTTTGCTCCGAACTCAATAGCTGATTGTCACGTGCGCTCTCTACTCCATCCACATCCACAGTCTCCCCTGAAAAATAAAAGTTGTTAAATTAATTGACAATGTATTTTACTGTTATCTACAGTATTTTTTCAGCCAATCACAGCCTTGCATTTTTGTCTCTCAACCAATCATCTATTCATAAATGTGGTCTCTCTACCCTACATTATCCTGCCTTTATACAGTACAGGGCTGTGAAGTTCTCTTTAAAATGTGAACTTTGAACAGAATCCTATCATTGAAACATACATTGCAAATCAAATTGCAACGGTTGTCAGAAAAATTACAATTACGGTAGATATTTTCCCAAATCGTTCAGCCCTAGTACACACCACAACCCTCCTCCACCCCACCTCGTCTGAAGCAGCAGGACCATAAGCCTCCTCAACCTCTCCATCGCCAGTGCCAATTCGCTCTCTTTAATAGGAAAACAACTGAACACACCATACCCGCTTCTTGTAGCTCACGTTGGCGTTTTCTCTCCAAGGCCCTCTGCCGTAGCAGTACCATTCCGTCCAGGCCTTCCTGAATTTTCCTCCTTTCTCTGGACTCCCACTGCTCCCTCTCTGTGCGCTCTGCCTCCAAGCCCCCTGACGCCCAAGCTTCTGCACAAGCCCTGTCCTTGGGGAACACGGGCCGATCATCCAGAAAAGTGAGGTGTTTCAGACGCGCAATCAGTGTTTTCCTATAATTTGGGATTTTCCTCACCACCTCATTGCCTATGAGATTCAGCACTCGGAGATCCGGAATTGTCTCCAGTACGGTGAGAATTTCAGGATCGTTTAACAGGTTGTGAGACATGTCCAGCACGCTTATGGCCAGGCATTCACTGAGGTGGTTTATGTCCTTCAAAGATCCAAGCTTGTTGTGAGCAATCTGAAGAGTGCTGAGGGCTGGAAGAGAGGAGATGTTCTCTATGGTTTGGATGAAGTTGTTGGAAACATTCAAAGTGCAAAGCTTCTTGAGGTGATCCAGATTTTCCAACTTGTAGATGAGATTCTGCTGAAGGAAAAGGCTGCGCAGAGCAGTCTGGGCATCCAAGTTCTCAATCCGTTGCAGACCATTGCTCTCCAGCCAAAGACACTTGAGTCCAGTGTATTCCTCCAAGTTCTCAATGGTTGAAAAGCCCTTGAAATGCAAGTATAAGGTGTCATTCAGGTAAGGTGTGGAGTAAAGTTTGTGTTGCCTGCAGTGATCTTTAAGAAACTTTTTGGTGATCCGTGGTCCAGTTTTTTCCTTCTTTTCTTGGCTTTCTTGGCTTTGCTGTTGTTTTGCCACGTTGTCTTCACCATTCTCCTGTGCCGTGTTGGCTATATTTTGACCCGAAATCGATTGTAATTTTAAATCCACTTCTTCTATTTGAGGTTTTACCACAACTTCGTCTCCCATTTCTTAAAAGTAATAAATAATATTCCTTGTGTCTTCTGTGCGAATCCAATAAAAAAACACTGCCGTTAACCCAGTTGGTAAGCTTCAGTTGTTGTCTGTTGCTATGGTTACTCCAACTCGGACTAAACATCTGAGGTTTTTGTTGCTAGTCGGACGCGTTTAGCTGTTGCACTCCGCTGTCAGCGAGCAACATGGCTACAGGATTTTTACTCAATCGTGCAGCACTAACGTTGGGAATCCACTGTCAAAATGTGTGCAGGAATGTCACTTTGACACAAGTGAGGGGGAAAAAGCGATGGATGAAAGCTTATGTTTATCTGATGGCGAAAAAACTGAAGCTTGAAGGACCTCCGCCTCCTAAACCACGGTATGCTAACAGGCTATTTAGCAGAGATCATTTCAAGGCCATTGCTGCAGGGACTTTATTTTCAGTCTACGTAAATTTTTCATATGTTGTTATAAGCCTATGATATATTTCTGTTTTGCCAAATGTGACAATCAACACGAACTTACTAAAGCTCAAAAGATGAAGGCTACAGATGCTAAGACGAGCATCACCATGACAGGTTTGGAGTTGAGCTTGTGTGTTTTTTATGAGATCCTTCCTCCTGTCTGTAGAAATATTCTATATAAGATGCTTACACCCGTATGTAACGTCTTCTGAATAACAATAATAATCATAATAATAGTAATAATAATAGTAATAATAGTAATAATGATGATAATAATAACAATAATAACAATAATAATAATAATATTATTATTAATAGCATAGTAAAAGAAAAATTCAAATGGGTCTGCTGGAAAAAAAGTTGTAAGACTGAAGAAGTTTCGCTGCTCATCCGAGTTACCGGTGGACATTGCCTTATACCACACTGGACCACTCTTTTGAAGATAGTGAGGTCCAGATCTTAGCCAAAGAAAAGAAATGGTTTGAGAGGGGAGTTAAAGAAGCAATTTTTGTTAGGAAAGACAAATCTTCTTTGAACGGGAATGGGGGCATTAAACATCATCTATCCCCTATTTATAACTCCAGCCTCAGACCTAAACCTAAACAAGGAAAACAATAGGGCTAGACAGTGTGCTCCAGTTGACAGATTTTAATTTTTCTTTTAATTATACTTGAATGGCTGAGGGATTGCACAGATAATTCTAAGAGCATATACTAGACCTTCCATGAAAACAATGCATCTTACAATTTATTGTGATACAAGCAAAAGAAGTATGTTTGTTAGTATTTATAATTAGTTTTAGAATTTTCTTACTCAACACTCAGCAGCCTAAATCATAACGCTACAAAATATAATCCCAGCTATCATTAATTGAACTATAAGTCGATCTAGTAATAACTGTGACAGGCCTGGCCTTTACATAATAGCGCATATAATAATTATGCACATATTTGTGAAATAATAAACACTAACTGTGTATGTTATGTTTACTTTTTGGTTGATGTCTTGCAGGTCACAGAAACCTAACTGGGATTACCATGCAGAGGTCAATGCTTTCCAAACCCGCCTGCATGAGAATTTCTCATTAGAGCTTCTAAAAAGGGCTTTTGTCAATCCATGTTATCTTAAAGCAGAGAGTGAGAGAAGACAAGGATTGGGTGTGGACTCTGAGTTAACC